>PVKC010008241.1:0-28389 GCA_004027635.1 Crocidura indochinensis | reverse complement strand
ACGAGGAGATCAAACCACGGTCTGTCCTAGGTTAGCGCAGGCACCTTACCTCCAGCGCCACCGCCCGGCCCCGGCCATTTCTTCTTTGTCAAAGTGTCTGTCCATTTCTTCTCCCCACTTATTGATGGGATTAGATGTTTTTTTCTTGTAAAGTTCTGGAGATTAGCCCCTTATCTGATGGGTATTGGGTGAATAGTTTCTCCCACTCAGTGGGAGGCTCTTGTATTCTAGGCGCTATTTCCTTTGAGGTGCAGAAGCTTCTCAGCTTAATATATTTCCATCTGTTAATATCTGCTTTCACCTGCTTGGAGAGTGCATTTTCTTCCTTGAATATGCTTGTAGACTCAATGTCCTGGAGTGTTTTGCCTATGTGTTGTTCTATGTATTTTATGGTTTCAGGTCTGATATCAAGGTCTTTCATCCATTTGAATTTCATCTTCATACATGATGTTAGCTGGGGGTCTAAGTTCAATTGTTTGCAAGTGGCTAGCCAATTGTGCCAACACCACTTGTTGAAGAGGCTTACTTTGCTCCATTTAGGATGTCTTGCTCCTTTATTGAAAATTAGGTGACTGTATGTCTGGGGAACACTTTCTGAGTATTCAAGCCTATTCCACTGATCTGAGGGCCTATCCTTATTCCAATACCATGCTGTTTTGATCACTATTGCTTTGTAGTAAAGTTTGAAATGGGGAAAGTAATTCCTCCCATGTTCTTTTTCCCAATGATTGCTTTCGCTATTCTAGGGTGTTTATTGTTCCAAATGAATTTCAAAAGTGACTGATCCACTTCTTTGAAGAATGTCGTGGGGATCTTTAGAGGGATCGCATTAAATCTGTATAATGCCTTGGGTAGTATTGCCATTTTGATGATGTTAATCCTGCCAATCCATGAGCAGGTATGTGTTTCCATTTCCACGTATTCTCTCTTATTTCCTGGAGCAGAGTTTTATAATTTTCTGTGTATAGGTCCTTCACATTTTTAGTCAAGTTGATTCCAAGATATTTGAGTTTGTGTGTCACTATTGTGAATGGGGTTGTTTTCTTAATGTCCATTTCTTCCTTATTACTATTGGTGTATAGAAAGGCCATTGATTTTTGTGTGTTAATTTTGTGCCTGCCACCTTGCTATATGAGTCTATTGTTTCTAGGAGCTTTTTGGTAGAGTCTTTAGGGTTTTCTAAGTAGAGTATCATGTCATCTGCAAAAAGTGAGAGCTTGACTTCTTCCTTTCTTATTTGGATTCCCTTGATATCTGTTTCTTGCATAATTGCTATAGCGAGTACTTCCAGTGCTATGTTGAATAGGAGTGGTGAGAGAGGAATACCAATATATTTGGTTATGGGATCTTTTGTTTGTTTATGGCTATGGGGATCACACCTGGAGATGCTCAGAAGTTACTATTCACTCTGTGCTCAGAAATTACTTCTTGCAGGCTTGAGGGACCATATAGGATGCCAGGGCTTAAACCCTTGTAAGGCAAACACCCTACCCAGTGTTCCAGACCCTGGCATAAGATTTTGTTTTAAATGAATGACAGTATAATTATTTATAGGAAATAAAATTCTATAAGCAGAAACTATTATTTATAGCATATGCATTGCATTAACTTCAAAATTAAAGGAAAACAGAAATTTTGAAACACATCTCCTGGATGGGTTCTAGTAATTGTACCATAGACCTGTCACAGTTGTGACTGTTCAGATTGACAGCTATCCTGTGTGAAATAATTCTTCTGTGGCAGGTATTTTCTTTGTTTGGCTAATAATTATGTATTTAATGAATATGTTTGGTGAGGATAGATTACTTTACATTTCTTCCTTTCTCTGATCACAGTGTAAAATACATATCGGTATGTATGTATGTATCTACTTATTGTCTTAAAGGCCAGACTTGGCACTTCATGGGTACATTTCTGGCTCTATGCTCAGGAATTACTCCTGGTGGTGTTCAAAGAACATGTGTGGTGTCAGGTTGAAGCTTCAGTCCACTGCATGCAAGGGAAGTAACTTTTTCTTTTGTTTGCTTTTTATTCAATCTATTAAGTTCATAAGGAATACAATGATTCTTTTTAAGAATGACCCCTGAACATCACTGGGTATGACCCAAAAACCAAGAAGAAAAAAGAAAAGGAAAAAATAGAAAGTAACTCACAATGATTCTTTTTATCATTCTAAGAATTTAACTGCATTTAAATGTCCTGGTTTTGTACATTTCTACTTTTAACTATATTATTCTTCCAATTATTTCATTGAGAATATTAACCCCACAGATTATAATGCTACCTAAAAATAAATCATAACGTTTCCCCGAAATGGATTTTCCCCACTTAATTTTAACTGTGCCTATTTCCAGGGATTAAAGGCTCGTTAGGAAAAACTATATTTAAGCCATCACCCTATTTCTGACCAGGATACTTTAGTCCCCAGCATACTAAATGACTTATCAGCCTCAGTCATAACATTTCTTTAAAAATATCAAAAAAGAATTTCTAAAATCACTTGCGATAACATCAGGAAAAATAGATTCCAGGACTTCAGCCCCACTTTTAATAGCTCTGTGTATGGGTGTGGCACACTGCGCCCCCATGGTCTGATAGACCTGGTCTATGGACACACCAATATTGCACTTAGCACCTCAAAATGTGATCAGATTTCTTTCTTCCATGAGATACTAATTCCTCAACATCTAAATTTTATTTGAAAAGGCCTTAATTTTTAAATTTTGGGAATTAAAGTGTCAGAGCAATATAGTACAGCGGGTAAGGCACTTACCACCTGGATTCTATCCCTGGCTTGGTCTCCCAATACCCATCCAGGAATTGTCCATTAGCGCAGAGTCAGAAGTAAACCATAAACATTGCCTGCTGTAGTCCAAAACAAAATTAATTAATTTATTAGGGGAATTATAAAGACAAGTTAAATATTTTGTAAGGGAATAGTTTAACCTACTCTAGGGAATACTGAACCTAAGATGAACTCTAAAGGCATAGTACAACTCAAAAAGGCATAATTAATAACAAATTTAGCTATGTAAACTTCTTGATTAAAAATAAGAATAAATTAGTAAGTCCATGACATAAAAGATTAGGATAACTCTTATGATTTTGGAAAAAGATTCTTTCTTGTATATATCTGGCTTTTTAAAAATAAATTTTATTTAATTAAATAATTATGATTTACAGTTATTAATGTTGAGTTTTAGGTCTATAATATTTCAAAACCAAACCCACCACTAGTGTCAACTCCCACCACCAGGGTCCCCATGTTCCATCAACTCTCACTCCCATTTAGTTTTCATTATCCACTATTTTTTGAATTACTATCACTTAACTGACACTGAACTATTCATATACCAGTATCAAGATCAAAGACTTTCTGTCCCCTCTTTTTCACCCTTTTCTCTTTTTCTTTCTTTTCCTCTTTATATTTTTTACTTTTTTCTTTCTTTCTTTATTTTTCTTTCTTTTTACTTTTTCTCTTAATGAATAGTATTTTAGTTTAATTATTTAAGACTATATTCTTTTCATAGGGGTTAACTTTTATCATGTAAATGTATTCTCTCTAATTTAAAAAACAAAATACTCTTTCTCTAAAATTTATCTTGATATATGGTAGTTTAGAATTTTGTAATGTTCCTATTTGGCAAGCTAAATATTAATGACTTTTTATGCCTGTCCCTAAATATTCTTTATTTGACATATACGAGTATGAGTACTTGTCAAGTTTAGGCTATTTACTATCTTTAGACACTAAACATAATGGGTTACTACACTCTTTTTCCTATTGCCCTCTAGAGGTGACTTTCTTCAATTTACCCCTCCCTAGTTCTCCCACCTCCTCAACTGTCCCACCCCAGGAGCTTTCTTATACGTTCCAGTGAGGGTCACTCTCTTCCCTGCCTAAATTATACCAACTAAGTTTTACGTTTTGGTGTTCTGTGTGAATAGCAATTTTGTAAATCTGGGAGTTTTACAGGGTGACTTTTGATGGCATTGGCTCCACCTCTTCTCCTATCCGGGACTAAGGATTCTATAATATCTGTGGGCTAGGAGGATGGAGCCAGGAACAGTTCTTAGCACTGTGTCTACAAGCAGCTAATATTGATCCAGAGTCTGTGGTTCACTGTAATAGGTGAAATTATTTGTCCTTTAAGGTGTGAGGTAGGTAACTAACTATAGAAGGAGTTGGGTTTTCTTACCCAAAGAAACACACTCCTTTAGGTGTTCACAGATCTGCTGGTCTCAGAGGTCCAGAGCCATGTCACTTCTAGGATATGAACAGACAGTTCACAAAAGAAGAGATGAAAATGGGGTTTCAATCTGACAGCACTTGTTTCCTCAGGTGTCTACAGTCTCTTTGATTTTGTGGATCAATTAAATCTTTTACCTAATGAGTGACATTCAGGACAAATAAAAATAAACCAATAAATTAGGAGATAAGGGAGGGTCATTAGAGACAGGAACCTTTAGAGACTATGAAGGAAAAAGAAAATCAAGAGAGTGAGGCATCACTAAACCAAAGATTTTAAAATTAGGGACTATTAATGCTGTGTAGAACTAAGTAAAAGAAAAAGGAAGTAAAATAGAGGAGGGTAGACCCTGAGACAGGAAGGGAAACAAGCTCTCCAACTAGGCTGTTGTCGTGGTATTGGAATGTTATGTTAATGAAACCCTACAATGGACAGCATAATAATATTGAAAATCATGATGGCTAAAATAAACTTAAAACTCCTGTGTTGAGTGTAGTAACATCATAGCAAGTATAAAAAATAACATAGAAACTATTGTAAAACTACATTATAAAATAGAAAGAAGACTTTATTGTAAAACAATAGTCAAATCAAAAACAATCTAAAATGCAATTCTTTCAACTCATGTAGCTTTCTTGGGCAGACTTTGTTAGCTACCTTCCAATAAACTATAAATTGTTTATCCAACAATGTTGTAATTTTTATGAAGTTCACTGTGACTCTACCAAGGAATATCAGGGTCTGGAGTCAGCGAATGAGCTGGTTCATCCTCAGTGGCCCTCAAGGTGTTATTCCTTTCAATTCCAGGTTGACATGAGTAAAGACTTCCTTTTCTACCTAATTATTTCTAGACCCTAACATTTTCTAGATGCAAATTGTTTCCTCTGCTGCTACTACAAAGTGAAATATACTTTATTTTTTTAGAGTAATGGTTTCACCCTCTCCTAACTTGGACTGATATCTACTTGGAGTGATATATTTTGGAAAATGAATTAGTTGGATCAGTATTCTCTGAGCTCCCAATGATAGCTAGGAGCATTCACATCTGGCATTATAGCAGAAGTCTTAGAACATCAGTCTGAAAGGATAAAAATGTTCTTCCATTCCATACAGGACTAGCATCAGAAAAAAAAAAAAAAACAAAGGAAGCAGCTCCATAGATTTCTAAATGGGAACTACATGATCATTCTTACATGTTGCTTGACAACTCAGAGAAAGTTAAGTAGGCAAAAAAAGAAATTCCTTTGACAGTGATACAGTTAAAATCAAAACTTTATCAAAGAGTCATTTTAAAATCTCCTTCAATGACATGTCCTAAATATTGACCATAAAAATAATAAAGATTATTCTGATTTTGTGTCTGTTGATATAGTCAAATCTTTCTTTCTTCTGCTGGATGTTTGGTGTGGTCCCATGGAAATGGTTGCAGAAACTATTAACATAGCTTTCATGTAGGTGGCCTCAAATTTTACAATCCCTACTTTCCAATAAATAAAACTCTCTTTCCTCAGATTCCAGAAAAAATAGATAACAAAATATGCTTTCTAAAGATTATTATTGATCCTTTTATTCAGTATGTCCCAAGACAGTGTTCTTGATTATTTTAATTGTACAAAAATGATACAGAAAGATTAAATCAAGTACATAGAATGATACAAACAATATTTGTCATCAAAATAAAAACTTAAACCTACAACCTTGAGAGACTTAAATTATAAAATATTTTCTTCCTTTGATTTTTGTATTCCTAAATATCTAAATAATTTAGTCATTTAAAATTATTATGCATAATGTAAGTATTGGGTCTTAAGACCATAGAAATTTAGGATCTAGAGGATATAGATAAGGGAATATTTTATAGGAATATTTTTCTTCCACATAAAATTTAAACCTTGATATGCCTTTATGTCACTGAGTGGAATTGAGGAATTTTGAGAAATGCAATCAATATTTTGCATTTTGCTAGTTTCCTCCTTTTCTATCAACCACATTTAATAGAGAAAACCCAATCTCTTTCTATGGAAAAGCAAAATATTTGATCTTTCTCATCTGTGACAATAGATCACTTGCCTCATTCTAGGTTCAACAGCATCTGTGAAAATTGAATTTAGTTGGGTTCAGCCCTCAAAGAATTCATGATAATTTTCTTAATAAACCCCATTAGGAAACATAATATAGTGTCTTCAAAATCCTTGCATGTTTTCCAGTTTCTGTTTCAAAGTCACCATTAACTAAATGCTTTACCATTATTCTGGATCACTAAGATAATACAAGGATGCAAGAAAATTTCCATTGCTTATTTATCATTTACAACTTACCCTTCAGCTTTCAAAAGTGTTTTGAAGCTGTTTTCAAAAAAAACCTGTATATGACATATGACATGTGGCTTTTGTAACAGAATAACAAAGAAATATGGAAAGCCTTATAGTCGTTTTTCATAGTCTTCATGATTTCTTTCATAGCATCACATTAAAAATCAAAGAATCTTAAACACAGCAATCATTTACTCCATGCATGTGCTCCAACTCTTTGAACTATCTTAAAGGTTTCATCTTTTCTTTTATCATAGCAATATTCATATATGTATATACACAAATACATCTAGTTTTATGTTTATATATTTGTCCTTGGGCCCGTGTTTGTTTGCAGTCTTTAGATTTTTTATAGCAACATAAGTATACAAATACCTTTTCAAATTAATGTTTTTTGAGAGGACAAGGTAAGTCAAGCCCCTGCTCTGCTGAAGCCATACCTGTTGTACCCATCACCCCAAATTGCCACTTCACCAATGGCCCTTCTTCATAACCCTCTACAAAGACACCAATCTGATCAAAACTCCATTTATACTGCTTGGGGTAAAACCAGCAGTACTTTTTTCGAGTGAATGCAGGCACCACCACCACCCCATCTTTTTGTACTTTTGGAAGCATTAACAGCATAAAAAGCGTGCCCCACGAAAGCCACAGAATCACCAATAGTGCTTGGAATCCCTGGACCACATAGCTGCAGCAACCCTAAAATTTTAATGCTGTCATCCACTTAGGAACAAACCAATTTAGATGCCAATTTAGACACCAATGTATATCGTATATCTAAAGTCAACTAATGTTCAGAAGCAAAAAAAAAAAAAAGGAGTAACAGAATGATCAACTAGAATAAGCACTTACCAAACCTTCTGACAATGACTTCATGACCTCATTGCAAGACATAAGACTTTCACCAATTTTCTTATTGCTATACTCTTTCTATTCTTTTTTATTTTTTATACTTTAATAATTTTACTAAAACTAACTTAGAAATAAATATTATCATCATTTATATCAGTTATATAAAACATGCTCTTTAAATACATAATTTACATTTTAAAAATTAATGTTTTTGTATGTTCTTGAGGTAAATAACAAGGAATAGAAATTCTGGTAGTTCTTTAGGTAGTTCTTCATGTAGTGCATTATGTAGTTCTTTAGAAATTTTGTTAGGTAGCTCTTTTACTTTTTTGTAATCTTTTTTTTTTGGACAAAGGCTGAACTAAAATCATTTTTATTTTTCATGTCCCTGCATATCTTTATTATTATTGTTATTATTATTATTATTATTATTATTATTATTATTATTTTGGTTTAAGACTATACCTGATAGTGCTCAGAGCTTACTCCTGTCTTTGAACTCAGGGCTCATTCCAGGGAAGGTATGAATGACTATATGTGGTAAAAGGGGTTGAACCTGGTAGGTCATTTGCAAAAAAAAAAAAAAATTCCTTTCCTCTGTACTATATCACTAGTCATTGCATGTCTTTTTGAGGGAGTGTTCTCTCTGCTCCTCTCCCCATATTTTGATGAGTCTCTTTGTTTTTTTGGTTGCTTTTTGATTCTTTGAGTGCTTCATATTTTTTACTTTAGCCTTTTGTAATTACATGGTGTACAAATATTTTTTTTCTTTTTAGTAAGGAACTTTACTATTTGATGTAAACGCATTTGTTTGTTTTTACTTTTGCTTTTCCTTTCCCAGGGGAATTGTATCAGTGAATATTTCTTAAATCAATTTCATGAAAAGTTCTGCCTGTTTCTCTTGATGCATTTTATGGATTAAATTTGAACATCAAAGTATTCAATCTATTTTGAATTAAATTTTGTGAATAGTGAAGAATAACATACACACAAAATAGTCATATATATGTATATATAAATATATATATAAATATTGCATGTGACTAACAATTTTGACCAGCACAATTTGTTGAATAGGCTATGCTTGCTCCACTTTTTAGTTTATTTTTATTTGGCTTTGGCACTGTGGTTTACAATATTGTTAGGTTGTTTTGTTTTGCTTTGCTTTTAGTTTTTGGGTCACACCTTGGGGCACTCAGGGGTTATTCCTGGCTCTATGCTCAGAATTTGCTCCTGGCTTGGGGGACCATATGGGAAGCCAGGGATCAAGCCTGGGTCCATCCGGATCAGCCACATATAAGACAAACGCCCTACCACTATAATACCACTCTGGCCCCAATATTGTTAGTTTTGACTACTTCAATTTATAGTATAGTTTAAGATCAGGATGCATCCCATTTTCTTTTCTTTTTTTGTTGAATCATGATGACTATTCTTGGGGAGTTTTAAGGTTCTTTACAAATTTTGGTAATATTTTTTCTATGTTCCTGAAAATTGTCGCTGGTATTTTAATAGAGATTGCACTGAATCAGCATAATGCTTTGGGAACAATGGCCATATAATAATGTCAATATTTTGAAACCACATTTTTCCATTTCTTTGTGTTTTCTTTTATTTTTTTAAAAGTAGCTTTTAGTTTTAGACATGTATATCATTCCTCCTTTGATATACTGATATTTAGATATGTGATGTTTTTTTGGACACATTTATAAATGAGTTCTAGATTTTTTATTTTTTATTTTTTCCTTCTAGTTTGCATGTAGAGATGCAACAGATTTTGTGTTAGTTTTGCAGCATGCTGCTTTACTACATTTCTAGCAATATTTCTATCAAAACTTCAAGATTTTATATATAAATATTGTCATGTAACCTGCAAATAGTGAGTTTAAACTTTTTCTATTTTAATATTTTAAATTTATATTTATTGCCTAATGGAAATTACTAGGACTTCCTACACAGTTTTAGTCTGGGGACCACCCCCAGTGATGCTGGAAGCAACTCTAAGCTTAATGCTTAGCAGTCTTTAAGAAGTCTCTTCATCTACTAACATTATTGAAGAATTTTCTATAGGCCAAGCCCTCTCCAGTGATTCACATGCATTAGGTTGTCTCATTCCCAAAGAAATAATCAGGTTTTAAGAATTAGCTTTCTTGGGGCCCGGGAAATAGCATGGAGGTAAGGCGTTTGCCTTTTATGCAAAAGGTCATCGTTTCGAATTCCATTGCCCCATATGGTCCCCCGTGCCTGCCAGGAGCAATTTCTGAGCATGGAGCCAGGAGTAACCCCTGAGCACTGCTGGGTGTGACCCAAAAACCAAAAAAAGAATTAGCTTTCTTGAAGCCAAGAATAATTAAATGGAAGAGAAAAATCTACTCTAGGTTTGACAGTTTACAAAATGCCTTATTATTAATAAATATTTTTAAATAGTGGTTTACATTCCATTAGCCCATTAATAGATTTGTGATCCTTTTCCAAGAGAATGCAATAGAATAACTGCACTCATCTCACATACCAAAAGATAAGAATGTCTCAACAAATGTGTTTGAAGTGTATCTGTTCGTGCTGAATTATGGTATAATTTCTATGAGCTGCTATCTTAAAAACACTCAAAAACACACACAAAAATGCATCAACTATTACCATTAGGGTCCAAATAAAAGAGAAATAGTCATTTATATAAAACTTTTATTGTTGAAATCTTTGCAAGAAAAAGATAAAGAGATTTAAAAATCTATAACTCAGTATGCTCTTTCCTGTGTTAATGAATAGTCTACCCAGAATTTCACAGCCATCTTCCTAAAATAGTCAGACCTGAGAGGTCTTAGGCCTAGTTACTAAGAAAAAAATCATTCATCTACCACTACAGAAACAAGAAAAATATGTTTACCTTTTGCAAGAACAAAAAGTTAGTATGAAGAAAACATCCAAGCTCCCTTCCTCCCTCAGAAAATGCCAACACATTTATCAACACAAGTCAAGTAGAGAATCGATTTACATCTTCGATCCCCAAGAGGGTGCCAGATTTTCATGCATCTACTGGATTTTCAGAGTTACAGTGAGCAAAAAAAGTAAGGCTCAAGTCATTCAAAACTGTACTCACCTTCTATAATGATATAACTAAAAGTTTCATATGCACTGGCAATTCAAATATAGCTTTTTTTGCTTGAACCTCAAACTCTGATCCTGAACAAGTGGCTAATCTTTTGAAGTATGGCTAAGAAGAGTTTACCAACAATCCCACTCCCTTCAGTAAGTTATGTCTGGGACTACATTATTCTGAAATTTATTTCTGTAATTTTTTATCTTGCACTCATTAAATGCATATCTCTCTATACATATTACTCTATTTTGCTAGGGTATTTACTAAGTGCACCTTTATTTTCTAAAAGTACTCTTTCAAAATTGAAAAATTGTCTTATTAGTTTTGAATTTTTTTAATCTTTTTATTGAGATACATTTATAATACTAATGATTGAACTTTTCATATACATTATTCCAATACCAAATCTATCGCCAAAGAACACACTCCTCTCACCTTGACCTAGAGGTCCCTCCAGAACCTCCCTTTGCTATAGACAAAATCTCCAGTTCTGATAATTTTTTCCATTTTTTGTCCTCTATATTTTTGTATACAAAATATGAGAGATTAAATTTATATATTGTGGAATGATATTACAGACATATAATTAAATAAAGCAAAATTTTGAAATTTCACAAAATTAAAAATATGTTGATAAAAATTTGTTTTCAAAAACTATATTTTCATAGATAATAAATGTTAACAATTAATAATATGAATAATTCTATGTTGATCATTTTTAAATTTACACAAAATAAGTCCTATAAATATACAATTTAGTAAGAATGATAATTCAGGGGGCCGGGCGGTGGCGCTGGAGGTTAGGTGCCTGCCTTTCCTGCGCTAGCCTAGGACGGACCACGGTTTGATCCCCTGGTTCCCATATGGTCCCCCAGGCCAGGAGCGACTTCTGAACATATAGCCAGGAGTAACCCCTGAGTGCTGCTTGGTGTGGCCCAAAAACCAAAAAAAAAAAGAATGATAATTCAGAAAATTTTAAGTTTCTCTCATCTCAATTATGTTACTGAAAAAAGTTTAAGATTCTTTCATCTCAACAGACCTGTCAATGTATAAAAGTGTTTAATTCTAAAAGATAATATTGACTTTATGTTAATAGAGTTATGTTAATAGCAAATATGTTAATAGAAAATAGTACGAACTATATAATGCTTAAGTATCTGCATTAAAAAACGATTACAGGGATTGGAGCAATAGCACAGTGGTAGGGCATTTGCCTTGCATGTGGCTGACCCAGGTTCAATTCTCAGCATCCCATATGGTCCCCCAAGCCTGCCAGGAATGATTTCTGAGTAACCCTTGAGCGCCACCAGACATGGCCCAAAAATCAAATAAAAAAGATTACAATAATAATCCCTATAAATATAAATATAAACAAACAGAACAATTAGTATAAGTTAAATGCTAATACATTATTGAAAAAATATAAAATTCCTTAGCAAACTAAGAAATTGTACACTAGCTTCCCTCAACTGTGGGAAAATCCTATATATGATTTAATTAGAAATTCCTCACTGAATTTGCCTATTATTCAGGCACTCTGGTGATTTTTATGTTGTTCCTCTTGAACTTATCCCATAATTCTCTGATGTGCTGCTGATTCTTTCCTTTTCGCCTTTTTTCTTTCTTCTGTTATTTTCAAAGGGTTCCCAAATCTCATCTTGAAGTTCCTCAATCTTTCCATAGCTGCAGTTATTCTGCTGCTTAGACCTTCTATTGAATTTAATTATCATCATCATACTCTTCATTTTTGTCATTACTGATTTAAATTTTCTCATTTATGTTCTCAGACATCCTTGTACTTTGCCAATAACCCATGCCCTTATTTCATTGAGTTCATTAAACATCCTCAGCTAAGTGACTTTAGCTCTTTACACTTACATAGGCCAGTTGATACTGGTAGAGTCTTCTGTGTTCTTATTTTCATTCATTAAATTTGGTGGGCTTCTATGCTGCATCTTCCCTACTGTGTACTCCTGCTATGCTGAGGTAAATTTTGTAGTTATCTCACAGAGGAATTCCTGGGGGAATTAAACTAAATTTTCTTTTATTCGTCCATTTTCACCCAGTAACAGGAATTATAAGTGTAAGCACTGAGAAATGTGATGAGTTAAATGTGATGAGCTGTAATGTCTGTAGTTAGATAGTTCTGGAGATGTGGAAGTAGTCCTCCTTATATGGAAGAAGTCAGGTATAAAGTTTAATAGGACCCAGCTAGAAAAGAGGTTAACAGTCTGGCTCCAAAGTGGCCAAAGTGGTCAACTGGAAAGTTTACCTAATGTGGAAGGATGAAGGAACAAGCAGTAGGTCTAAAAATGTGGAAGCAGGACTGCTGATTCAATCTAATTTGAGAATGTATTATATTAATAATTTTATAAATATTAATTGCATTAACTTTCTACAATTTCTCTTTCAACCTAACAGTTTTTCTACTCTTATTTTTAACTTAATACTCCCCTTACAAAGAAAAGACTATTTTTCTTTCATCATTATAGAGGACTTAAGAGTCTTGTAATGAAATGCAGATTTATGATTTAATTGATAGTCTCTTGATATCAAGAGTGCTGCTTCCAGGGTTCGATTATTCAGTTCCTCCACCAGGTTTTCTAGTAGATTGATTTAATTTAATCTCTCTAACTCTAAAATATAAAAGATAATATCACCCATACCATGGGTTGATTGAAGGATTAACCTAGTTAACCATTGCACAATCTACTTAGCACACAGATAGCTAAGTAACTGTTAGATATTCTTACTTAGTTGTATACCTCATTTGCAAATTTGCATAATGTACACAAACTTTATATAAAATGTGCATAAGCTGTACTTCATCATCTTGGTTTTTATTACGTTATTTATATACTTATCATAATGGATTAATAAGTAATCAAATCCATGTATTTAATCTTGTAAGAACAGTTTTTTCTTTCTTTTTACAGAAATGGATGCTAGATTTTATATGAAAGTAGGATGATTGTCTTGCATTTTTATAATTGTCTTACTAAGATGAATTCAAAATGAGTCTGATTTGTTCTAGTTCTAGCTCTTGTTAGGCATGACTATGATTGTTAGCATGTTGTATTAAAAATATTCAGGTTGTTGACAGGGACTGGCTGCTCCCAGAAGACTCCACATGCCAGGATTTGAGACTCCCCCACACCAGGCGGGTCTTCAGGGCCACACCTGGTTAATCGGGCCCTGGGGGGTGGGGAGGGAGAAATTCCTCCCATTGGATGTCGACGGCCTCCAGATGGGTTCAATTTTGGGGTGTTGTGAGCTCCTCATTTTTTCTAAGGCTGTCTATGGCAATGTCTTTTTAGTCTACATGTCCTAAACCACGCGGGGGCTGTCGCTCCCGTGCGCACTGTATATGTTAATAACATATCCCATCTTTAAGTTATGTATTGTGTATGTAGAATATACATCTGGTATTTTGCCCTGTCGCACACCCCTGTAATGCTCATTTTCACTTTTCAACTCTTATTACCCCCTATTTTAGTACCCCCATTTACCTGTTTTAATTTCTGTTCTGCACATTCCTAATCACACACCAATGTGTTTCACTGGATTTTACAATCCCTAACTATTTCAAAAGACATAAAATGTACACGTATGGCTTTGAATATTTTATATCTCATTTCTTTGACAGCTAACTCTTACTAAATATTCTCTTAAACAGTGAAGATTTTACCTACTTATTATCTTTTCTTCTCTTCGTGAACTTTTCAATAAGAGATATTCGGTGAAAGAGTCCCTCAATTTAATCCTTATATTTAAACACATCATGGGGAGTTTTATACATGTTCTTGCATCCCCCATATGGGCCTATAAATTCATGTGGCATTGTTCCTTGTTTGCATAGGCACATTAAAATGGGAACTACCTACACTCAAACAAATTCTCATCTAATAGTGATTGGAACTCCCAAATCTTGTAGTGCAATAGGACCTCACACCCTTATCATTGGCATAACGACCTGGCACAGGCCTCTCCATTCTCCATTCACCCTTGAACCAGGAAAGCTACCTATGAAACACCCAAGGGTTTTTTTTCAACAACACCCGGAATCAATCTTCTACCAGAGAAGACTCTACTGCTGCTCTGACATCGTTCTACTCACAGGAGACTTCCCTTAACACTGAGAAGACTAAAGAATATCTACAACCAGCATATTGGATAGGGCTTTCTGCATTGCCCTTTAATTGGAAGGTGAAACGAGAGCATGCTCTGCACCATCCTAACTGCAATATAGGACATGCAGATTCCAGGATCTTTAATACAGAAACATGATACCAACAACAGAGTCAGCATGGAGATAAGGCTGTGTTGGCAGTACAGACAACGACTTTGATTGGGCAATCTAGTATGCCTGGAGGCTAGAGCTGGTCTTATGCCAGGAAATTTCAGGGGTTTGGTCCCCTTGTATTTAGGCCAATGATTTTCCTATTCATGACTCCCATTTTTTGGTGGGCCAATGCAAACAATTATTGCCACTCTAACACCGTTTTTACTGTGCTCCTTTGACTCTTATCCTTAAAAAAAACCCATTTTTGAGACTAACTTAAACTAATATGCATATACATGGAAATGTAAAAGCGTACTATGCTTTCAAAATTTAAGGAGTTACGTAAGTTTTATGGCTTTAGAATGCTTGATGTGCTGCTAAGAAATACGTATTGCAATCTGGGAACTTGAGGGACAAAGTAATTGTACATGGGTTCTGTTTTATTTTTCTTAATATTCTTTGGTTGAAAATTCAATGTTCAGATATCAGCAATGGGACTTATGTGAGTTCTATTTATGGGTGATAGTCCTTCCATTGTAACTTTACCTTGTCCTCTTTCTTTGCATCTTTGTTCTCATAATTTAAAAAAAAAAAACTAAAAAAAAGAGATTAAAAAATATTCAGGTTGTTGTGTAATTAAATAGAATTGCATAAAGAATTTAGCCATAGTAACACTTTGTTTTAACTAAGAATATTGTCCTCTTTTCACATAGATTTTGTTCTGACTGATGGCAGTACAATGACATCTTTGTGCCAGAAAGGATACTTTCCCTGTGGGAATCTTACCAAATGCTTACCACGTGCTTTTCACTGTGATGGTGTGGACGATTGTGGGAACAGAGCTGATGAGGAAAACTGTGGTGAGTACTCTTTAATCACCATGTGACTGTAGACTCCTATATGAAGTAAATAATAAGTCTAATAAATTAGAAAAGATTTAGTATTATCTCTGAAATCATTTTGCATAAATAATTGTTCCTCAATTTGTTTGTGATACTGCCTGAATTTTCATAGATACATTACTATAGTCAAAAATACCATACTTTTCAAAAATAAACTTTTATAAGGGCTGGAGCGATAGCACAGCAGTAGGGCATTTGCCTTGCATGCAGCCGATCTATGATGGAAAGTGATTCGAATCCCCATGTCCCATATGGTCTCCCCAAAGCCAGGAATGATTTCTGAGTGCATAGCCAGGAGTAACCCCTGACTGTCACCAGGTGTGGCCCCCCAAAAAACAAAAACAAAACAAACAAACAAAAAATCCCTTTTAGAGGTAGATTTTTATGTTGAAGAACTAAATTAAGTTTCTCCTGATGAGCATAATGTACTATAGAGAAATGCTAAAATGTAAAGCATTCCTGAAATTATACGATCTCATAAATCAAATTTACTATTTAAAATCTTTTAATAAATGTATTATTTTAAATATATTTTATATGATTGAGTTACATTTTAAAGTCTACTTGACTACCCATATTTCAATATTGAATGATTTCCTCCAAATTCCTCTGTATGTCCTGGTAATTTGGTTCAGCTAATGAATGGGCCTGTATAGAGCTTTAAAATTCACTGAATAGACTTCTGCTGAGTAAGGTGCTTCCCCAATCATTGAGACCTGGTGTTCTCAACGAAGACTGGGTTTTTGCCTTTATGGAAGAATAATACATTTTTTACTTAATAGTTAAATAACTTCAGGGCTAGCACAGCAGTAGGGTCTTTGTCTTATGCGGCTGACCCTGGACAGAACTCACAGCATCACTGGGTGTGACCAAAAAAAAACAAAACAAAATAAAGAAAAGTTTGATAACTTCTAGGAATAAGAAAAATTCACTTATTTTATTCATAAAACAGGATAATGCAATACAAAACTGTCATAGAGGAAGATCTTTAAAGATCTCTCTGAAATTATAGCAGTAAATAATTAATAAATTAATTAACAAAATAATTAAATAAAAAGTTGAAAGAACAAAAGAAAGAACATGAACTATGCTAGAGAAACAGCATTCCAGAAAAAGAAAGCAACAGTTTATAGGACCCTGAAGGTTTTTGACACCAGACAACATGTTTGTGGGTCAGACAAGTCAGTAGATCTGAACAGAGCAGAGCAAACATGGATATAGAAAGTAATGAGATAAACAGAATTCAGATCAATAAAGGTCTTAGAAGCTATGTTAGACCTGTGCATCAGTACAATTTACATTATCTAATCTAACATTTTTATTTTTCCCTCAAGAAACATTTGTGTGGAACTGTAATGTTTTATTATTTATGTATTTAATTATTTACAGAGCAGGTACTAGAGCCCAGTTTTCCAAAATCTGAAATCTCATGCTTTCTACCACCCAGAATTGCTACTGCTTTCTACAGTCTTATCAGCAAACAAAATGAGACAACAGAGTCCATGAATCAAGGTTTCTGTGTCTATAATCTATTCTCTTTACTCTGGATACTGATGTGTCCATCCATTTCATGGAGTCGTCTGTCTACATCTCTGGTGGATCATTTGTATCCATCCTACTTATATTTTAGGTTATAATTCAGGTGTTCCTTTCTTACTTGGGAAGCTTATCCCCTTTATTCCCCCCAGTTCTACCACTAGCCTAAGAAAAGCACTATCTCCATCTGTGCATTTGCATATTGGCTGAACCCATATATATATTTTATGGACTATCTGCCTTTTCAATGTACTTGTGTTTAAGAAGACTTCTAATTTATAAATTCATATTTCCGTATCACCAGAGTCTAGAACAGTTGTGTATACAGTCAGTATTCAATCAGTGCTCATTGATCAGGACAATTCTCTGGATACAAATCTAACTTCTTGGCCTTTCATATTCACTGCATAAAAATGAAAATCATGAGGCTGTCTAAATGTTTATTAAAAAATATAAAGGCATCAATTTAAGTCACTTTTAAAAACCATTGAGGATATTAATAAGAAAACAAATTAATGATTGTAGGAATCAAATGAACTTGTGGGCAACTACTTAAATATGCTATTTGTATGAAATTCAGTATATCATGTGTCATAATTTTAATAGCATATACTTCAAAACTAGTTCTCCTTTAAAAGAGGACTATTACCACCATGAAAGGAAATGACAAATAGACATAGCCTCTGATAAATTGAGAGGTGTTTCATTTCAATAGGACTAGATTACATTTACTTAGTTTTACTTATTCAAAAGACCAGGCAATGTAAACTTTAACAGGACTCATTACCTTTAACCAATTACATGTATTTATATATGCATAAGTAGATGTATATATATGCAATAGTATATATGGAGCAAAATGAAATTTAAAATATACCTTTCTATGACCTCAAAATTATTGTCAAACATTTAAAAACCTTTACTCAAAAATAGCTGACACAGGGGATGGGATGTGACTCAATGGAATATAACACATGCCTTACATGTGTAAAACCTTGAGTTTGATTTCTGGCATGACAAAAACTGACAAAAATTAAGTAATTATTTGGGGATAAAATTAAGTAATTATTTGGGGATAGATATATGTAATACATATCTATTTTCATACATTTAAAAGAAAAAGCACTTCAGATGTTTGCTTAACTTTTTCACTTTATCATAAATGTTATTCTTTTACTTAAAACAATTTTTATTGATTTCATATTAAAATTTTTTATTTTGTCATTTTATTTTGTCATTTTTGTTTTATCATTTGATTTATAGACTAACTGACACATATTCATCACCATTTCACAGGAGACACTAGTGGATGGGCGACTATATTTGGCACAGTCCATGGAAATGCTAATAATGTGGCATTGACACAGGAGTGCTGTAAGTGGTATTGGTTCAAAGACTCAGTATCAGCTTTGTGAGCAGCATGATTTGTGGTGCATGGATTTATATGGGTAGTGTAATGAATTTCTTTTGGAATTTCTACTTTAGTTCAATGTATTTCAGTGGTCACTGGTTTATTATGTATTCTTGGTCTAAAAAAGATAAAAGAAAATAACATGCTTCATTCATTCTAATTTTATGAATTAACCTATGATTGTGATATTATATTGGCATTGAATAAAAGTGACAATAGATGTTTTACTCCCTTTTTCATTATTCAGTAAAGGTAGTGGGTACTTTCTATCCTCTATGCTAGATATTGAGAGCTCAATAATAATTAAAATGTGACATCAACCATAAGTACCTTACCTTGTATAAGAGAGACAGACTCATTAGGAAAATGATGTTAACACAAGGGGCAGTCAACTAGAGGGGAAAACTGACAAGGGTGGTCAAAGATTGAACATTGAAGTCTTTGGGGTAAGAAGTGATAGAAAAAGCAGGAAAGCAAGGCCCACAAAGTAATGAGATAATGAGGAATGAAGAAAAAGTATATTTTACAATATATATATATTTTTAAAAATATGGAACGCTTCACAAATTTGAGTGTCATCCTTGCGCAGGGGCCATGCTAATCTTCTCTGTATTGTTCCAATTTTAGTATATGTGCTGCTGAAGCGAGCACTACAATATATTTTATAATGATTCTGAGAATATCTACATTTTATGGCACTAACTTTGGAGAAAGTGACTCAGAGAACATATCATTTGTATTTATGAGATCTTGACTTTAGCCCCAATACCCTCACACACATATAACAGTAACTGATTATATACTTTATAAAATAAAATCATAATATCACTTACTATATAGTACTGTATAAATAGGTATATGTGTAAATTCAAATTAGAGACTAAGAATAAATTTAAAAGATTAAATTTTTCTTTCTGAGCCACAATAGTTTTCGTACATGCTATTATGGAGATCTCTGCTGTATACAAATGCTCTAGCACTGAGCTATACCCCTGCATTTCCATTGTGCACAATGGAAATCAATGAAGTTGTGACTTGTTAGGGTTTTCTTTGTCCCCCAATTCACAATAAAGACCAGGTAAAGGGCCTGTGTTGAAGTGTATATGTGGTGCATTTACTGTACCTCCTCTTTCTATACAGTCAGTGTAAAGAACACAGTCTGGTAAGAATTGGGAGGCCTTATCTTTTCTTTTCTTTTTTGATTGTATATATAAATACATACATATATATGTGTATATATAAAATCCTCCACCCGTGCAACATTCCCATGGCCAATATCCCAAGTGTCCTTCCTCCCCACCCCACACTGGCCTGTACTCTAGACAGGCTTTCTACTTCCCTCATTCAGTCACATTTTGTTATGATAGTTCTCAGTGTAACCAAAAATAGAAAGACAGAAGGAAATAACAAAACTTAGAGCAGAAATCAATGAAGTGGAAACCCAAAAAACAATCCGAAAGATCAATGAAAGCAGATGGTTCTTTGAAAAAATAAATAAGATCGATAGACCATTGGCAAAACTCACAGAGAGAGAGAGAGAGAGAGAGAGAGAGAGAGAGAGAGAAACTTGACTTGTTAGGTTTTAATGAAAAGAAAAAATATCTGATAAAAGTGTCTATATGGAAGTTATTCTATAAAAATTATGATAATGAATTGTACACTAACTTTCAATCAGGATTAATTTTGTCCCAGTGATACAGTCAGTATTTAAAGACAGTTTTTTGTTTGTTTGTTGTTTTTTGGGTTACACCAGGCAATGCTCAGGGGTTACTCCTGACTCTTCACTCAGAAATAGCTCCTGGCAGGCTCAGGGGACCATATGGGATGCTGGGATTCAAGCCACCATCCTTCCTTCTGCATGCAAGGCAGATACCCTACTTCCATGTTATTTCTCCGGCCCCTTTAGAGACAGTTTTGATGTGTACATCTGAAGTGGGTCTATTGCTATTGCAGTTTGTAAGAGGTCAGGGACACTGCTGAATATCCTGCAATACATAATATTGCTTCACGACAGAAATGATCCACCCAAATACTAATTTTGCCAAGGTTAATGTGGAAGAATGAAATGAAGAGTGTAATTTTTGTTGTGTGTCAAAATGAGAATTTGAGCTCAGAAAAATACATTTGGGAAGAGTGAGGTAGATAGGCAAGAAGTATTTCTGGAAAAGAATATACAGAGCTAAGGGGATGATTGGCCTGCAGACAAAGGAGTTATACTCACATTTCTGGTTTAGGCAACAAATCCAGTTTAGACGATATTAAACACCTTTAAAGGTAAATAAGAATTTCAATATAACTACTGTTTTTAAGGTCAATAAACATTGGAAAACCGCATTCTGATGTTAGCTTTAGAAACTTATTAATGACACTACACAAATATTTTCCAAAACTTGATACACTTGAGTGCATCTTTTGACTGAGTATGTCACCTATAAAAGTTTATTAAATTTACTAAAGCTGAAATTAATTTAGAAAAAATAAAACTGGGATAAATTTTCTCTAAGATATGTAGTGTTTATGAGAGCCATATATTCATATTTAAATATATAATGCAACAAAAATAAAGTTTATTTCTTAGAACCATCAAAATATACAGAGAGGAGGTTGGAGTGATAGTATATCTGATACTGAGTTTGTCTTACATGAAGCACCTGGGTTTAATTCCCTGGCATTCCATTGCATGAGCCCAAAAGGAGTAATTCCTGAGTATGGAGACCTGTTTATGGTGGCCCAAAACACTAAACAAAATATGCAGAGAAGCAGAGACAAAAATAAATGCTTCATAAATATCACACACATACATACACACACACACACACACACACACACACACAACACTGAACCAATCTAGCCTGCTTTCTTTATAGATTTTTCACTTCTTTTTACCATTACCTTAAAAGTTAAGTAAGTTCTCTTACAACAAATTATGAAGGCTCTTCATAAATCTTCAGAAAGATGGATCTTCAGTTTTCTGTTTTATCATTATCTATAAATTTTATCTTCCACATCATAATAATGAAAAATAAGGACCCAAAGTAAGATGATATCTGAACTGATTATTTTACTAATGCTTAATGGTGGATATGCCAGGACCTACATCCTCTTTCCATAGCCCTAAGAAGTTTGAAAAAAATAAACTAATGGAATTTAATTTTAACCAACAAGCATTTACTAAGTAACCTCTTGGTGTGATTCAATTTAATTAAATTTACTCAATTTATATCCATTAGAGATTTATTGAGTTATATGGTTTTTTCATTGCAGCAAACTTTATCTTACTCCACTGTATGATTTTATGCTACTTAAACATTTCTTTGCTTTCTTTCTAATAATTTTTAAGTACTTCTAAAGTGACCATTAGAATTTAGAACTGAGAAGAACACTACATTAATGTATATTTGACTAATAGAGAATTTATAATCTTTATTGTGGGCTTGAAGTAGTCCATCTAACATGAAATAAATGTGTACTTTCAATGAAAAGACTAGTATGTCTAATAATCATTATATATAAAGTCGATTTAAAAATCATTTTCATAGTAAAATATTCTTCTTTTTATCTTCTAGTTCTCAGTCAGTACCCACAGCATTGTGACTGCAAAGAGACTGAATTGGAATGTACAAATGCTGGCATAAAATCTGTGCCAAAGATTTCCAGTAATGTGACATTACTGTGAGTAGAATTCAAATCATGAGGATAGTTAGCTACTATACAGAAACCATGCAATCTAATCTAATCTCTCTATTTTGTTTATGCTACCTATTAGAAAAATAATATAAATTTTCTTTAAAGCAGTCAGAAAATTTTGTATGTTTATTCTCAATAAAACATATTTCTAACATGATTTGTTAAATTAGTCACACTTTTAGCTCACAAATGATTATGGTCTGAAAATGTAATTTTTATTTACTTTCTAATTTATGTCTTAATACAAATGTGCCAAACTAAAACTTTAAAAATTAAAATGAAAAAGGAATTAGTACTTAGTTAATCTGACTTATTTTCAATGATATTATTTGTCCAAGACTACAACAATATAAATTATCTGTGAAGCTATCTATTTCATATTGTCAAAGATTTTCTATATTTTCATAAATATTTGAGTCTTAAAATGTATAGTCTTGTCAAAATTGGAATATAAATGAGTTTCTTAGGATTTTTGTTGCTTTATTTTTTCATTGTGTTTTGTCTAACTATCCATAGATTCTTCAATTCTAATCTATAAATATTTTAACCTATAGATTATTAATCTATGCATTTCAATATTCCAATGTCTATCAATATTCTAATTTATTATAATAATTGACTATATTTTTCAAGATTTGAAAACTAATTTAATCTCATTTTATTGGTTTTTATTTTTATATGAGAAAGTTTTTATTTACTACCATTATTTTTAAATGTATATATTTATATAGTCCATTGTAAAATATTTTCTTTTCAAGTATGTACTTTCTAGGGAAGAGATTGGTGGGCCATAAAATTAACTTTATCTGTTTTACATGTTGTTTTAGGTCTCTCAAGAAAAACAAAATTCACAGTCTTCCAGATAAAGTTTTCTTCAATTATTCAGAACTTAAACAGCTGTAAGTAGCTATTAATAGTGTTTTTATGAGAAAAATCCTTAAGGTATTGTGTTTAAGAGCTTTCTATTTTTAAATAATTACAAGTTCATAACCTATATTATTTTCTTAATGTAAGAAAGGTTAAAAGTCAAGCACTGAAAAAGATTTTATTTTTCTGTTTCAGAATTTATCTAACTAAATTGATTGTGAACCATTTTATAGAGTTAAATTGGGTTGAGTTTAGAAACCTCAATAAGAAAATACATAGTTCCATGCTTTTACTCATAATCATTTTAAGCATGGCATTGCAAATCTAGAGACTACTAGATCTGCATTTTCACTTAGAATATTAGACAGAATAGAAATTGATAAGACATAGCATAAACAAGATTTTGCATAAATAAGAATTATAACTAATTTAAAACACACATTTTGAGGACAACAGATGGCCTCAGTAGGTAGGTAGACCAAAGACATGATCTGAATAAGATTATCGATAATAGTAAGGGGAATATTTAAATAGTTTGAGGAAAGAAAACATTAAAATTTCTCATGCATAAGAAATAATAGTTTGAAGTCTGTCAATATACTTCCAGCATCTTCCAGGGCTGAGGAGATACAATTCCTCTATCGGAAGCCAGAGATAAATTACCCATCTCCAAAACTTAAATGAATCATCTTCTGATGTTTTTACTATCAATATGGAGTTTCCCTTTACTTTGATTTCCTAATCAACAAGCAACCTTATAATAATTACTTTAACTTCTCAAACTATTCATAATATTTAAAATATTAACTTGGATACTATATTACTATACTATAGTATGCTATATTAGTACAACAACATATCTTCTATTTAAAGACATCAAAAATTGTCATTTTCCTGTAAATATAACTACTTTGTATCGGTTCTCTGAGTCGTGTCTGTGATAATAGAGATGTCAAGTTTTTACACTAGCCAACATGATTATTAAACATGATTTAAAATTTTTCAGGTTAGGGGTCAAAGCAGTGGTGAGAGGCAGGGTAAGAGGCTGGAGCAAAAGCACATTGGCCTTGCATATAGCCAACTTGGGTTCAATCCTCAGAATTCCACATGCTTCCCTGAGTCTGCCAGGGGAAATTTCTGAAGACAGATCTAGGAATAACCCCTGAACACTGCTGGTGTGCCCCCCACCAAATAAAAAAAATAAAAATAGTAAGTTATCTGGGAATTAGATAAGGCCCTTTCACAACATACGTAGCATTTATTTTAGCATTATTATTATTTAGTATTATTTTAATAAGTAAATTCAAAATAAACTTCAAAATAGCAATACAAAAGAATGATTTTAGAAATGTGAATCATGCTTAAATTCAGTGTTAAAAAATATGTTCATTTGCTGATACTGGAAAATATATCTGGTCTTAAATGTCATCAAATTCTCCACTGCTCTTGAGCCTAGATATATATCTATTTAAAAGAACAGAAAAAGTCACAGAAGAAAGCCCACTAACAAAGTTGAATCTTTGTGTAGATAGAGAGATAATCATGCCAGTTCCAAAGAAACCTCTAAAATTAATCTGCACTTGAGATCTCTGCTCTGTTTTGGTATGTGCAGATATATTGTCATTTCTACACTACACTCTGACTTTCAGAGTAGAAATTCTAACTAAACTGCTTCTAATCCCACTGAAAATTCTTAGAATATTTTTTTTGTGAATCAATATTATCTTTGAATTATCTGAATAAAGCTCAAAGGAGGAAAAATGAAACAAAAGTAGCATAAAATAACAATTTGTGATTTATACCAGTTATTTAAATCCTATTACCGAAAGGCAAACATTTTATGGATTTCTAATTAGTTCTTTTATTATTACTCGTATATAGCCTGCAACAGTTAAATGAATTACCAATGCATATTCCTACTTAGTGGAGGAACTAGATTTAGTTTTAATAGCTAATGCCAACATAAGTATTAATTTGACAATAAAAAGAAATTTTATATGATTGATTATTAAAGCATATATGTTTATTTTCTACCATATACAAACTTGAACACAGATCTAGGAATAAAAAACTATGCTCTCTTGATTATTTGATCTCCTGATTTGGGGAAATCCAATTTCTTTGGTGCAGAAGAATCACTAGAAGATCAAATAAGTAGGCCACTCAGTCCTGTTTGGGAATTTGTTCTCTATTATTATTTCCCTTTCTTAATAACTAAAGAAAAAAGGCTACAGAAATAGACATTTGCTCATGCAAGATTCAATTTTTTTTATAATTGAGAAAAGGAGATATTTATCATTTCCCAAATAATGGAAATTCCTTATGTAAAAGTTTCATTTATTTTAGAAAATGTTGGTTTCAATCCTTGGCCCCAGAGTTTAGGGAAGATTAGAGGAAAAAACTGAGTGGAGAAAGATAAACAAAAATATGAAAGGATAGGGGCCAGGTCTAGGCAATCTGAGGTACATTGATGGAGATCTATAATAATAAATAAAAAAGGGACAGAACTAAATATCCAAGCCAAACTCAATAAATATAAAATCAAAAAACCCAAACTCTAACAGGCTAAAATTTAATGGACCAGTTATACTGGCAGACTGAGGAGTAAAGGGTGGTGGTTAGGATATACTCTGGGAACATGGTGGAGGGAGGTTGACACTGGGTGGGGATTGGTTCTGATTCGATATATGTCTGAAACCCAACTATGAAGAACTTTGTAAATCACAATAGTTTCAATAAAATTAAATTAAATTGAAAAAGAAAACTTTGGTTCTATTTTATAATCTGAAATTCCCCTGCTACAAACTATTTGATCTATTTGATATTTCTTGCATATAATCTTTTTATCATTTTTGTTCATTTGCTTATATTTTTATTAATTGCTTTATTTAATCAAGATGGTTACAAAATGGTCCGTTTTGGGGTTTTAGTCATACAATGTACCCTTCCCTTCCCACCACTTATGTGTTCCATTTTCATCCCCCCCCCCACTCCCACTTCCTCTTCTCAAGGGCAATTTGCCTTTCTATCTTTCTATCTATCTATCTATCTATCTATCTATCTATCTATCTATCTCTATCTCTCTCTCTCACTCGCTCACTCACTCTCTTGCTCACTCTGTCCCTTTTGACAGTGCAATATGCACTATTGTCAATGGAGGGGTGCCTTGCATGTCACTTTCTCCATTTTCAGTACTGGGTTCTGGTCCAGAGAGATCAGTTCCAGCTATCATTGTCCTAGTAGACCCTTCTCTAACTGCACGCACCATTCCTTGTGATGAGCTTCCTACTCTGGGCTGGATCTCCTGACCCTAATTATATTGTCTCTGGATATTGTTATTTTTCTTATATACCACAGATGAGTGAGATTATTCTGTGTCTATCCCTTTCCCTCTAGCTAATTTCCCTCTGGCTAATTTCACTCAATGTCCACCATATATAATCAAATTTTATAACTTCATTTTTCCTAATGGCTCCATAGATTCCATTGTGTAGATATAGGGAAATATTCCAAGAATATAAAAACACAATACCAAAATGCCGCCTACGTTCAGTACATTACTATTTACAACAGTTAGAATCTGGAAACTACCCAAGTCCCTGACAACATATTAGTGACTTAAAAAATTGTTTCATTTGGGAGCTATGCCTGGTACTGCTCAAGGGGTACTCTTAGCTCTACCTCAAGAATTAGTCCTGGTGGTGATTCAATAACCATATAGAATACTGAACCCATATTAACCCCATGCAAGGCAAGCACTCTTACCACTGTATTATCTCTCTGACACCTGTATATCTCTTTTCAAGTTTACAGTCTTCTATGGATTGGGCCTTATTCCTCAATATCTGAGGGATGAATCAGATATTATTAGATTTTTTAAAAAGTCATGTTACTTTAAAGCACCATGATTTACAATATTGGTAATAGCAGAGTTGCACGCGAAAGCATTCCAGCAACATATTCTTCACCACAATTTCTACTTTCCTTTACTGTTGTTCCAAGGTCCTCCCACCCAACTCATATCCCACACCCCACATCATGGTAAAGCTACCTACTAAAAATCAGTTTTCAGTTTTCGTTACCTTTAGGCATATGTGACTATCACCTTCTGCCTTATCTCACTCAGCCAGATAGTCTCCAGACCCACCCATGTAGCAGCACATTGCATTGTTTCATCTTTTCTTATAGTTGAATGGTATTCCATTGTGTATATGTACCTTAGTTTCTTTTTATAGTCATCTATTTTTGGAAACTTTGGCTATTTACAGATTATAACTATTATGAATAGCACTATAATGAACATAAGAATGCATTTGTCTTTTCTGAAAGAGTTTTTGTGTCCTTTGGATAGATGACAAGAGGAATTTCTTGGTCATATAAAATTCAATTTCTAGTTTTTAGAGAGGTGTCCATATTATTTTTCAAAAAGATTAAACCATTTGACATTCCCACTAAAAGAAAATGAGGATCTTTATTTCCCCACATTTCCACAACATAGGTTATGTTCTTTGTGATATGTGTAAGTCTCACTGATGTGAGGTGATATTTCATTGTTGTTTTGATTTCCATTTCCTTGATGATTAGTGATGTCCCTTTGAAGAATCTGCATGTCTCTGAAGAAGTTTGCATTGATTTTTCCTCACTTTTATGGGGTCGGTTGTTCTTTCCCTGCTAAGTTCTGAGTGCTTTCTTTATCTTAAATATTAATTCTTTGTCAAAGAAATAGTGTGCAAATATTTTCTCCCAGACAGTGAGACGTCTTTACTCTGTTCATCATTTTTTGAGGTGCTGGTGCTTCCTATTTTAAGAACAAAGAAACACTCTCTTAGAAAAGAAAGCTTATTGATCCCTAGATATTTCACTGTTAAGATTTTGCTTTCAAAGTCAAATTTCTAACTATGGTGTTTGAGAGTTCACTTATGTGTTCCAATCCAACCTTGGAATATTGCTACTATGAATAAAAACTTTATGGATAATCAAAGATTTTTAATAATTAAAGTTATTTATAAATATCACTCAAATATCCTAAAGGAAGTCAAACTCAACAATTTTTGTTAAATCTCCTTGCTGCCCATTAACTTTTTCAAACTTCTATAACATGCCAGTTACTCTGACCTGTGAACTCTGACTATGATTCCAAAAATCTCCTATGACTGCAGTCAAATCCTGTGTACATTTTCTTCACAA
>PVKC010008240.1:0-28376 GCA_004027635.1 Crocidura indochinensis | reverse complement strand
AAAAAAAAAAAAAAAAAAAAAAAAAAGATGGATGAAATCAGCTAGTACTTGACTTTTAGCAGCAGGGGAAAAATCTATGCTCTTGTCTGCAATGGAATCACCATCATTATGCACACTAAATAAGTCATAGACCATTTATATTTTCTATAGGATCTATGGAACTAGATAAAAAATGATTATAATATTAATTATTCTAGTAGTTGGCCTAGACACATTCTCTCCATGGTGAGAGGTAGGAACTAAGGTGCTGTTTGGTAAATATTACTATCCTTTGCAGTCATTACAGGGCTTTCGTACAAGTTTGGATTGTGTGGGTTAAGATGACTTTTAATTCAGTAGGCCTACCAGAATGTTTCATATCTGAGTAAAGGAAATTACTATATTGAAGAATGAAGAAATGCTCATTAAATAAGTGTATAGGGAACTTGAAAGAAATTCCAGATACTATGCTTGGTGAGTTGCTGAACTAGATTGGAACTGGAATTAGAAATGAGGGTGTTTACTAGTCATGGAAGTTTAAGCTCCACACCCTATTTATGTGGAACAAAGCCTTTCAAGTACTTTTAATAGGTTAGTAAAGAGATAAAAAATGTGATTAAGATCAGAATTTCAAGAGCAGGCTCTATATTACCTATATTTCCACACTATACCATTTTATACAATTATAATGCTTCAGGAGGCTCGTGAAGCCTATGCTATAACATGCTCCATCAGAGTCAGTCCCAGTTGGTGGATGAAGGATTAAGAACAGAACAGCAAAGTAGGAAGTCAGTGTCATCCACTTTCTCTTGGTATTGTGTACAAGTAGCATTCACAAGTAATGGCTCAAAGCTGACTTCTTCCATAAGGATTTATGCCACATCCAACAAGCAAATGCATCAGATATAGGTCAAATACACTTGACAAGAGTCTATCCCTTCATTAGTCCTAAAATGATGACATGCTTAGATCCAAGATAATTGAATTTACTGGAAATGCTTAGGAAATTTTATAAAGACTAATGTGTCCTCATAGGTACAATTCTTAGATGTTAGTGATGCTTAATAAATATAAGCTAAATTATTTAAGTGGCATGCATCAATGGGTTCCAGCCACTGGAAAATAAATTGTAGTTAAGGATCTATGGGAAGAATCAGATGTTTGCTATAGGATTTCAGATATAAATCCTATGTATTCTCAAGAAACAAATATAAATATGCATACATATGTAGAAAATATGTATATTATGTGTACTACATACATTTTTGTGTATATACATTATTGTGTATATAAACTATATAGATATATATATATACATAAGCTTATTATAAAATAAGTGCTTACTTATTTTATGTATTTTTGGTGGTTGTTGCCAATTTTTATTTTTTAATCAGCAGCAAATACTAAAATTTTAATAGTCAGGACACTGGTAAGAGCAACAGGACTGAGAACACAGGACCAGCTGGGCTAATCTACCCAAGAAAGAAAAACTATTATCTTAAGATTTTAGCTCAAAAATTTTATGAAGAAGAAATGATTTAGGAGTCCCAACAGGTTTGTTTGAATGGAGAGTTTGGGAAAGTTCATGAGAAGGAGAAGAAAGAAAACCTAGGAGAACCCACTATAGATGAAGAATATGGAAAAAGACAAGTGTCAGGGAATAGAATTTTTAATTGTTCTTGAAGTTAAAATAATCAAGTAGAATATGCCCTTAAGAGTCAACATAGATATGGTTTGATAAATAATTATTTACTTGAAATAGCATTTCATATATGAATGAAGTCTAGGGTGGAGCTGTACAGATTTATTTATATAAAATCATAATGGTTTCAATATCGCATATCTTTTCTCTTTCACTTGCTCAATAATGAGAGAAGAACCAACCAATATTACATCTGAGAAAATTTTCTAAGCCTTTGGAGGATTATTTCCTTTATATATTAAATAGATTTATGCCTTGCCATTTTTAATGTATAAATATTAAAGATTTTGAGGTTATTGTGATTTTCTAGCAAGAGGTAGCAGTTTAGCAAGAAATATAGTAAAATGGGTCATGAGTAGTAAAAATGGAAACATTATATATACTGGTATTATTTTGAGGAAAAAGGATATACTGACATGTTTTAGGATGGAACAGCTTGTGTTTGCAGATGGACAGTGCCATTATCAAGAGAAACCATGGAGAAAGAACCACATGAAGCCCAATATTAATTTGGAGTTGCCTTCTGACCAGAAACCCTGTGCCAAGTCCATGTTCCCACCAATGATGAGCATTGACATGTAATGTCATCTGTATACTGGTGACTATAATCAAGAAAATGTATAAAGATCACCAGGAAACTTATAATATTCTGTTTCACTATTCAGAAAGCCAAATTTATATAAACCAGTGGAAATCATGCAAAATAAAAATCACAAAATTTTTAGTTAGATTTTCACACTTGTTTGTTCTCAAAGTATCTTGTAATTTTCATTTTTTGAGTACTTACAACTACAATGATTATTGGGCACTTGGTTGATTAACATTGTTCTCTTTCAACACTAAGTTCTGTGTAAATTGGAAAAATCTTGTTGACTGATGTAAGTCTAGAACACGTGTGGTATTTTACTCATGAAAGTTACTCATTGATGTTTAGGTCACAAAATGAATGAAATTTATTTAACTAGGAAGAAGGTGTAAATGAGAACTCCTGTCTTGGATACTATGAGTGCTCAAAATAATTTGATCTACAGAAAAAGAAGAGGAAACACTGCATAATGAGTTTCAGAGAAACTAATAAATTCCTCTTGTCATTGAAATCAGGGTTTCTATAATCATAGTTTCTAACCAGTGGTCTGCTATCCGGTACAAATTCATAGGATTATAAAGGTTATAAACCTCTCTGCTAGAATTTGGAGATATAGTACAGTGGATATTATTTTGCCTATCCACGTTTCATACTGACACACCATATGGTTATCTGAACAGACTAGGAATAATCCCTAAGTGTGGAACTAGGGAGAATCCCTAAACATTACAGGGTTTGGTTCAATAAGTAAACAAAGAGAATGGAAAATCATGCTGAAAATGAATCAGCATGTATACAGATGTCCAGGTGATTGGGCACATTAATGTTTGATAATCACTGTTCTATGACATGAGCACATCCTTTTTCCTAATAGGATAATGAAACTATAATTTGCTCAGAGCAACAGTGACTATGGAGAAGGAAGGCAAAGGAGCGTTTTCATTACAGATAATATTACACAATATGTGTTATATTTATTATTTCGTCAGGGAAGTTTTCTGCTATTTGCACAACAAAAAAAATAAAGCAATTTAATATAGACTAATCAGAGTCAGCCCTAAAATTGGTCTGTGTGGAGTAATTGAAAAGCAGAAAATCATGGCAACGTCTATGACTATAAATAATGCTGATTTATGTGGAAAAAATTATATCATCTGACATAGAGATGAAAAAATAGAGAAATGTTGGGGCTGGGATGATAGCACAGTGGTGGGGAGTTTGCCTTGCATGCTACTGACCTGGGACAGACCCAAGCTCAATCCTCAATATCCCATATGGTCCCTTGAGTCTGCCAGGAGTGATTTCTGAGTACAGAGCCAGGAGTAACCCCTGAGAGCCACTGGGTATGGCCCCCAAAACAAAATAATTTAAAAACAAAATTATATTAAATTAAATTAAATAGTAAAAATCAAGAAAAATAGAGAAATGTTAAAATAAGAGATAGCAAAATCTAGGAACTATTTGTCAACAATGTATTCACCTCTCACACCTATTAACTGAATTTCAGGTAAAAAGAAGATAAAATGAGAACATCTGAGCATATAGAACAAGATAAGCAGTTGGTTATACAATGGAACCAGATCAGTGAAAACAAAATAGTATTATGAGGGATTTTGATTGATCTTCAGTGGTGCTTCAGGGTTGACATTGTCTAAGTTAAGGGATGAGACCCTCAGGGGACAAATTCAGTTACAATAGCTTTTAGTTATATCTGCATTCTAAGTGGTTGAATAGTACAAAAGCAACCTGAATTGGTATATAAAATTTTTTTAAAAATTTTTATTGCAACCATTGTGATATACAAAGTCTTTCATAGTTGAATTTTAGATATACAGTACAGTGAATCAGGGTCATTCCTACAACCAGTGTTAATCTCCCTCCATCAAAGTTCCCAAGGTGCAGCCTACATCACACCCTTTGGTTTGCTAATGTAACAGGTCATTTTGAAGTTTTGATTATTATAGTTTGGACTTTTGATTCTATTTTTGTTGACTTTGACTTGGATATTTAGTTCTGTCTTTTTTTAAAATATTTTATTTAAAGAAAATGTATTACATTGTTGGCATAATTGATCATAATACATTTGTTTCAGGATGGTAGAAAGCAAAGTTATTAAGAAATAGAAAACAGAGAAAAAATTGAAGAAGAAGAGAGTTCATTAGCAGTTATATTTGTAAAACTTATTGTATCACCTATAAAACCATTAATGCAATAGCCGAAGGTTTAGTATGCTCCCATTTTTCCCTCCAGAGATGGAAAATACATTAAAAAAATGTGTGTGTGTGGGTGAGAGGGGGCAATTGTCATTTGCATAGGCACAGCAGAATGTGGAAGAAATTGGAAATAAACACCTTTGCCTAAAAACCAGGGAGCTGTTACCCCCAAAGCACTTTGAATAAGACCAACTCAAGGCTCCAGGCATACTCAGTGTTCAACATACTATTCATTCTCAGTGATCAACTCTTCAGTCTCATCTTTGTTGCTGTCAGGTTTCTGTAGTTATAGATCCTGGTTTCTGTACAGGTCCTGTCATTTTTTTATCTTCACCAATGCACCTGAAAATACTGGGACCCTGGCCATCATTCTTTTTTTTATTTGTTTCTCCTTAATTTTATAGAAAAATGCAGAAATAAGAAGTAAAACTAAGTAATTCAAGCCCCAAGGTTATATGAAAAAGGCAGAAGTCCCTATCTGAAAGATTTAAAAAAAAGGTAACTTTTTTTTGCATAGGTGCAGCAAATATTGAACGGAAAAAACATTAGCTTAAAAATGTTGGTTTTGGGGGCCGGGCGATGACGCTGGAGATAAGGTGCCTGCGCGAACCTAGGACGGACCGCAGTTTGATCCCCCAGTTCTCCATATGGTCCCCCGTGCCTGCCAGGAGCGACTTCTGAGCATAGCCAGGAGTAATCCCTGAGCATCACCGGGTGTGGCCCAAAAACCAAAAAAAAAAAAAAGTTGGTTTAAGGACTTCCATATCCATGAAGTATCCTGCCATAAGACCAACTAGATCAAACAGTCATCCTAAATTGTCTAACCCCAAAGTCTTTCTTAATCATGGTTGTTACAGTCAGACTTATATAATTAGAGATCTTGCTTTTTGCACAGATCCTATGTTAAAGCCAGGATGTCACAGATTGTCTTCTGGTTTCATATCACTATTAGGTGCCAATGCAGGAAAACCTGTGCTGAAAGAAATTGCTGCTGTTTCCAAGTAATCAGGGTGTTATATGAGCCTACCCTGGAGCATGTCAATGGTGCCAGAGCAGCATTAGGGGCTCCCTTGTAGAATTTCGATTTCTGCTGCTGTTGTAGTAAACAGTACCAGTTCCAAATATGGGATCCAAGGTTAAAAGGTGATGGTCAATATACCATAGACTGAGGCCTAAGCAAAGACACTATGAAAATGTTCAGGATGAAAGGCACCCTGCAATATAAAATTTATGAATTCCCATCCCTATTAGATAAGAACTTCTTTCTATGCATAATATTTCTCCATTTTAATGTGTCTATGCAAAAAGAAACAATACCACATTATACTACTGCTACATATGAGGGGAAAAACAACAAGGTAAAAAAGTTTTATAATTTGGTTTTAACCTGAACTCAGACCTCAAGAGAAACTTATTTACTAGAATTTTCTTTCTTTCTTTTTTTTTTTTTTTTTTTTGGTTTTGGTTTTTGGGTCACACCCGGTAGTGCTCAGGGGTTACTCCTGGCTCCATGCTCAGAAATTGCTCCTGGCAGGCATGGGGGACCATATGGGGCACCGGGATTCGAACTGATGACCTTTTGCATGAAAGGCAAACGCCTTACCTCCATGCTATCTCCCAGGCCCCAATTTTTTTCTTTCTTTTTTTTTCTACTAGAATTTTCTGCTAAGCAAATAAAAAAAAGGATGAGGAAATATATATTTTCATAAGAAAATACACAATAATTATTATACCCATTAAGGAAATACATCTAAAGAAATATACAAAGGAAAAGCATATACTCTTTAAGTCCTTGAAATGGTCGGGGGGGGGGGAATAAAACCCAGAGCACAGTTTCAGCCTGCAATATGGTCTTGTGGAGTTTTACTATCGGCTTCAGCAGTCACAGATCAGGTAATATCCTCAAGCTGAGAATCTCTCAAAACCAAAACTGGTATAGAGGAGATGTGGGAGAAAAGGGGTCACAGAGAACAAATTAGCAGCAGCAATGGTAGTGGGGTAGTGACAGCTTCTTCCTGGGCAGAGGCAAGGTGGGCTGAGAGGCTGTCCTTTCTTTCTATTTTTTTTTTTTTTTGGTTTTTGGGTCACACCCGGCAGTGCTCAGGGGTTACTCCTGGCTCCATGCTCAAAAATTGCTCCTGGCAGGCACGGGGGACCATATGGGGCACCGGGATTCGAACCGATGACCTTTTACTTGAAAGGTAAACACCTTACCTCCATGCTATCTCCTGGGCCCAGGCTGTCCTTTCTTTTGGGGAGCTGACTGGCAGATGTGTGAGATGAGGGTTATGTTCAGATACCTGAGGAATTAAGAATTGAGGGTGAAGCGGGTTAAATAGGGAGAACTAACAGATCAGGGTTGAGAGGGCAAAAGGATAGAAAAGGAATTGTAAAGTGGTAAGCAGGGGAGAAGAGAAAGTTAGGATTATATATGATCTGGGAAAGACTGCATGCAACATAGAAAGACATTATGTACAGTACAGATAAATATTAGAGAAACATAGAGTATCCATCCCCATACCCACACATACATAGACAGACATTGAAGATTAATACATAGGTGGGTGCATCATTTTTTAGGTATATGGCTAAAGAAAGATTTGGTCAGTGGGGAGAATTGAACTTAAAGAACTGCAGAGGGTCAAAGGGTATTTGTTGATACATCTTATTGGAAAGTAGAGGAAAATATAAGTAGTAAACACACAGAATCTTTTTCTTTGTTTTGGGCAACACCCTGTGGTGCTCAGAAGTTACTCCTGGTTCTTTACTAAGGAAATATTCCTGGCAGGTTAGGAGACCATTCGGGATGCTGGATCAAATCCTGGTTGGCCAGTAAACAAATTTCCTACCCATTTTGCTATAGCTATGGCCCACGGTTTACTCTGGCATAGCTGTAACCCAAACTGACTTTTTTTTTAAATTTTTATTTGACCAAAGTGGATTACAAATCTTTCACAGTGATATTTTAGGTACATAGAGACATTGAATCAGGGGCATTCCCACCACCAATGCTGTCCTCCCTCCACCCCTGTTTCCAGCATGCATCCCATATCCCTCTCCTTTACCCCTTGGGCTGGTAGTATAAGTGGTCCGCTCTGTGTCTAGCATGTTGTAGATTGGGTATTAATTCTGTTGTCATTAGCTTTGGATTTGGTGTTTAAGTCTGATTATTTTTTTTATTTCTACTTAATGATCATACGCATATTTGATCTTGGTACCCTCCAGTATTTCCCCCTCGATTTGTGAGGTGGAACAAGATGGTTCAAGTTATGTGGTTCTGTTTGAAGGAAAAAATTATAAAAAAAATCAAACTAGCAAAAACAGGAGGAATCCTTCTAGAGGCTATAAATATCAATTTAAGAGAAGATGAGGAAAAAGGAGAAAAATATAACAACAATACAAAAAATTAAACAAAAAACTCTACATGCGCCACAGCAGTAAAGACAACAGCAACACAATAACCATACTCCTGAAACAAAACAAAACAAAACAAAGCACAAAAACAACAAACAAACAGCAATAACATAACTGAAAAAAATAATGTGTGCTTCTCTCTCTTTTTTTTCTTGCATAGGAACAGTAAATATTGGGGAGATTTCCTTGGCCTAAGAGATACAGGGTTTTTCTGCCCTTGATGTATACTGTCATGGGAATAACTACAGGCTATGTACATGTTCTTTTACTCTCCCCTAGGTCCTTTTGTGGTGTCTAGAAACTCTCCCCTCCTTCGTGAATGATAAAATCATGCCTCTGTAGCTAGAGATCTTGGTATTTGCACAGGTCAAAGGATGGAACCTAGGATGGAGTCTTTATGGTTCTAGGAGTTGTGTTCCATCACTGTCACACTGACTATTTTTTGTGCCACACTTTTCAGTGTCTTTTTTTTTTTTTTTGCTGTGTCCACGTATTATGTTATATGTGGTACTGGTATTTGAATCAGGGTCAATCACATGCAAGGCAGGAAAAGCTTTGCCCTCTGTACTTTTTTTGTAGCCCAGGTAATCTATGGCATTTTTATTTTTTTGGTCTTTGGGCTAAACCTGATAGTGCTTAAGGAACCATGCAATGCTGGGAGTTGAAGTTGAATCTGAGTCACCTATATACAAAACTTGTCATGGAGACATCTCTTTTGTCCAAACTCACACATTTTTATTGGCATCTTTTATTTTAAAGGATCTGTAAATACCACTGACAGCATCACAACTTGTTTCCAGACCATTTTGTAACTGAAGCAAAGAGTTGTCACCATATGTAACTTAAGGCAATCATTAGTAGTGATTAAAAATGAGTATAGAGTGCTTTCTTACTTTATTGTGTGAGACACCAAAGAAGACAACAGTGAAAATCATCTCTTCAGGGCCCAATAGAGGGTAAACTGTCTCTGCCCAGTAAGGGTGGAGGTTGATTCCTGTCTGTGTTTGGGCACAAGAGAACCATTATAAAGGGATGCTGCCCCACTCCCTGCCTGCTTTTCTCTTTCCTGTGTGAGGCAGCCAAGAAGATAATAGTGAACATAAAGTCTTTAGGGCCCAGTACCCAATAAAGGTGGAGCCCAAGGAGTGTGGCTGCTCCATGACTGAGAGCATGTTCAACATAAACCACAACATGTAGTAAAAAACATAAAACAAGCATGAAATCATGAAACAACGCAGGACAAAACTATGCATAGAGAATGAAGATGGCAGCCCTGATAACCCGAAAAGTATCAACCACCTAGCTATCCCCTCAGATAAGGAGTTTAGAGTGGAAGTATGGAGGATGTTTAGAGAAATCAAAGAAAGCATAGATCGAGCTGAACAGACCACAAAGAGAGAAACAGAAAACTCCTAACTGAAATAACATGACTGAAAACTTGGTAAATGAAATGAAACCCTCAATGGATAGCCTCTTCAACAGAGTAACAGCAGCTGAGTACAGAAGCAGTGAACTAGAAGAAATGCAGAACAACTCCATATAGCAGAAGAGATTGTAAAAGAACCTTAAAGCTAATGATCAGCAATGGAAAAAATTCTCAAAGAGTGTGAATAGATGAAAATAGAAGTCTTTGATAAACTCAACAGAAACAACATGAGAATCATTGGAGTTCCAGAGACCAGGAAGAAAATCCCCAGGAAGAATCAACAATCAAAGACATCAACACAGAGAAATTCCCAGCAAGCAACCAAATCCTACATGCCTGACGAATACCACCTAAAAGAGACTGGAAGAAAAGCACCCCAAGACACATCCTAGATACAATTCTAATCACACAGATAGAGATAGAATACTGAAAGTAGCATGATCAAAGAGGAAAATTACAATCAAAGGAGCATCCTTAAGATTTATAATAGACCTGTCACAAGAAACCCTCAAGGCAATGGTGGGATATAGTGACAAAACTATGAAATGAAGTTTAGCCTAGAATACTGCACCCAGTCAGACTCACTTGCAGGTTTGAAGGAAGTGTGCATATTGCTCATAGATAAACAGCAGCTAAGAAACTTTTCAGACTCAAAACTAGCCATAAAAGGTCTACTTTAAGACAAGACAGGCCTAAAGACAACCAACCTTCTACACAAAGATCTAAATCCCATGACAATTATCTCTCTCAACATCAATGTACCAAATTCACCGTTAAGAGACTCAGTGGCAAAATGGATCAAGAAGCTGAATCCAATATTCTGCTGTCTATAGAAACACATCTGAATAGTAAGAGAAAACACAAATTCAAAACCAAAGTTGTAAGAACACATCAGGAAGGAAGAAGGGATCTACAGAAATAGCTTAATGACACAGCTTATAAAATTAGAAAATGATCAAAGATGAACCCAAAATAAGTAGGCAGAAGGAAATAACAAAGCTTAGAGCAGAAATTAATGAAATGTAAATCTAAAAAATAATTCAAAAGATTAACAAAAGCAAAGTTGAATATTTAAAAAATAAACAAGATTGATAAACCACTAGCAAAACTCACAAAGAAAGGGAGAGAGAAACTTCAACCAGATTAGAAATGAAAATGGGGAGATCACTACAAATAATACAAAGATTCAAAGGGTAATCAGGACTACTTTGAGAAACTCTATGCCACAAAACAAGAGATCCTGGAAAAAGTGGAAGAAAATAAAAGATATTATTGTAATAATGCCCAGAGATAATAGAAATGAGGACCAGAAGAACCCGCTCATGATATGAAGCTCACTACAAAGAGTGGTGAATGCAGTTAGAGAAATGACTATACTAAGAACTATCATGACTGTATTGATGAGTGAGAGAAGGAGAATGCCTGTTTTGAATACAGGCAGGGGTGGGGAAGAGGGAGAAGGAGGGAATTGGTGGTGGGAATTTGCTGTGGTGAAGAGAGGTGTTCTTCCTATGATTGAGGCCCAACTACAAACATGTTTCTAATCATCATGCTTTAATAAAGAAAAATACTAAAAATAACTCTAGAGATTAAATTCACTAATTTGGAATTAGATAGGTCAATAATATGGATTTTCGGAAATAGATATGTCAATAATTTCTCCAATTACAAAGACTTCAGTAATGTGATGGTTTTTATAGGTATATCAAGTGAATACTTGTCAATTTTTTTCTAACAAGTTAACAACTCCTATTACTGGACCTTTCTTGTATTGGAAATAACATTTCCTGGGGCTGGAAAGGTGGCATTATAGGTAAGGTGTCTGCCTTGCAAGGGCTAGCATAGGACGGACCGTGGTTCAATTCCCTGGTGTCCCATATGGTCCCCGCAAGCCAGGGGGAATTCCTGAGCGCGTAGCCAGGAATAACCTCTGAGCATCAAATGGGTGTGGACAAAAAAAAAAAGAAATAACATTTCCAAAAATAGGGAGACACACTCATTTTTCCTTATTCTTTCTTACATACAACCCCCACCTGTTGTATATACATAAGACAAAACTACTGATTAAAAGAGAATAGCAATATAAAACTGGTGTTTCACAGATTACAGTTTGGGGTAAAAAGGAGGATATAAAACTATACAGCATGCAGGACATTAACTGTGAAGTTCTAGCATCTGGTTACTATCATTGTTACCACTGAGGCATAAATTAAACCACCTGCAGCAGGAACAAGATCCTGGCTGGAGCAGAAATATTCTGTGCTTTGGACGTTGACAATGTGTTTACACTCTCTAAGCCTGTTTATCTGCTCTAAAGTAAATTTTCAGTAATTTTTACTACTTTTTTTGTGCTAACTTAAATTGACCAGAGTGGATTTTGTTTAGAATTAAGAATTGAAACTGACATATGATCCAGGAATATCACTACCAGGGACTAAAAAAATACAACAATGCCCCCTCCACTTTCACGTCTATTGCAGCACTATTTACAATAGCCCAAACTAGAAACAATTCAGATCCAGACAACAGATGAGTTACTAAAAAGCTTTGATACATCTACACAATGGCACACTACACAGCTGTTAGAATAAATGGAGCCATGAAAATTACCTTTACATAGATGGACATGGAGACTATTATGTGAGTGAAATAATTCAGTTATATAAATGCAGAATAAATGATAAATACTCATCTGTAGCACTTAAGAAAAATATAAGTGAGTATATTAATAATAACCAGAGATAATAGAGATGAGGGACAGAATGACCAGCCCATGATATGAAGTTTACCACAAAGAGCGGTAAGTGAAGTTAGAGAAACAACTCTACTAACAAATACTATGCCAATGATAGAAAGAGAAATACAATGCTTGTCTTGAAGACAGGCAGGGGATGGGGAGGAGGGAAATGGGGAACATTAGTGGCAGTAAAGTTGCACTAGTGAAGGGGGGTTTCATGCATTTTATGGCTGAAATCCAATTACAAACTTTTGTAACCATGGTGCTTAAATAACTAAATCTATTATTATTATTATAAGATGAAGAAGAAAAGAAGAAGAAAAAGAAGAAAAGAAGAAGAAAGAAAGAAAGAACGAAAGAAAGAAAGAAAGAAACTTCTTTATTTCAAAGCAAATAATAACCAGGACACAAAGACTGTCATGAATTGGCAGAGAAATTATTTACCAAATATCCATTAGATTAGGAGTTACTATCTAAGATATATAAGCCACTGATAGAATTTAACAAGAAAAAGTATCGAAAATGAGAAGAGATGAAAACAGATACCTAAAAGGCAAATAAAAAATAAGCTCCAAATCATGAATTTTCAGGGAGATGCAATCAAAATAACAATAAGACTCACAGGACAGAGACTGGTTGTATGCAAAAAACACAAAAACAACCAGTTCTGGCACAGATGTGAGAGAAAGGGACTCTCATTCACCATTGTTGGGGATGGTACAGACTTTTTGAAAACAATATGGGTATTCTTCAAAACAAAACAAAACAAAACAAAACAAAACAAAACAGTAGTTGAACTCTCTAGGTGTTAAAAAACACAATGCCATTATATTCGTATATTTATTGCAACATTATTCACAATAGAATTTGGAATCAACCCCAGTGCCAAGAACAGATAAGTAGATAAAGAAACTGTGACACATCTCTACAATGTTAGGAGAAAGGAGGTCATAAAATTTGCTTATACATGGATGAATATGCACAGTATTATGCTGAGCAAAATGAGTCAGAGAGAAGCTAGATATAGTATGATTGCACTTATTTGTGAGATATTATAATATCTCTTATTGCTTAGATATAGATAATATCCAGAGACAATAAAGTTATGGGCTATAAGGTCTGGTCCATGGTAGGAAGCTTCCACAATAGTAGAACAATGCAGTTAGGGCAGAAAAGTAACAACTATGCTAATAGTTGGAAACTATCACTTTGAACAAGAACCAATCAGGTTCTTAAAAAAGTAAAGTAATATATGCAATACCTCTTCAGTAACAATATTGTAAACTGCAGTGTATAAAGGAAAATATAAAACAGAGAGAGTAAAGAAAAATATCTGCATAGAGGCTGGCAGTAAGATCAAGAGTGGAACTGGGGTCATTGGTGGTAAGATATATGCAATGATGAAGGATATTGTACATTGTATGACTAACTCTTAAACATGAATATACCAATGTGATTCATCTAAATACTCATTTAAATTTTATTGCAAAATAAAGAAGCAAGCTAGAAAAAGATAATAATTTTCCCTTGATGGCAATTTAGATGTCATAAAATCGTTTTTATTAATATCTTTATTTAAACACCTTGATTACAAATATGATTGTAGTTGGGCTTCAGTAATGTAAAGAACACCCCCTTCACCAGTTCAATATTTCCATCATTAATATCCCATATCTCCTTTCTCCCCACCCACCCTCACCTGTACTCTAGACAGGCTTTCTCACATTGTTATGATAGTTCTCAGTGTAGTTATTTCTCTAACTGCACTCATCACTCTTTGTAGTGAGCTTCATGTCATGAGCTGGACCTTCCAGCCCTCCTCTCTTTGTCTCTGAGAATTACTGCAAAAATGTCTTTTATTTTTCTAAAAACCCATAGATGATTGAGAGTATTCTGCACTTATCTCTCTACCTCTGACTTATTTCACTCAGCATAATAGATTCCATGTACATCCATGTATAGGAAAATTTCATGACTTCATCTCTCCTGACTGCTGCATAATATTGTGTGTATGTACCACAGTTTCATTAGCTATTCATCTATTGAAGGGCATCTTGGTTATTTCCAGAGTATGGCTATTGTAAATAGTGCTGCAATGAATATAGCGTGCAAGGGATTTTTGTATTGTATTTTTGTTTTCCTAGAATATATCCCTAGGAGTGGTATAGCTGGATCATATGAGAGCTCACTTTCCAGTTTTTGGAGGAATCACCATATTGCTTTCCATATAAGTTGGACTAGACAGCATTCCCACCAGCAGTTCCTTTCTCTCCACATCTCCACCAACACTGCTTGTTCTCATTCTTTATGAAATGTGCCAATCTCTGTGGCGTGAGATGATACTTCATAGTTGTTTTGATTTGCATCTCCCTGATGAATAGTGACGTGGAGCATTTTTTCTTGTGCCTTTTGGCCATTTATATTTCTTTTTTTGTCAATAAGTCTGTTAATTTTTTTCTCCCCATTTTTAAATAAAATTAGATGTGTTTTTTGTAAAGTTCTGTCAGTGCCTTGTATATTTTGGATATTAGCCCCTTATTTGATATTGGGTATTGGATGAATAGTTTCTCCCACTCAGATGGTGGTTCTTGTATCCTGGGCACTATTTCCTTTGAGATGCAGAAGCTTCCCATCTGTTTATCTCTGCTTCCACTTGTTTGGAGAGTGCCGTTTTCTTCTTAAAAATGCCTTTAATCCCAATGTTACTGAGTGTTTTACCTATGTGTTGTTCTATATATCTTATTGTTTCAGGTCTGATATCAAAGTCTTTAATCCATTGGATCTCATAAAATGTTAATATACAGAGTCAACATTGTGCCAACATATTCATTGGTATTATATGAAAGCAAATTATGGAGCCAAGAAATGACAGCATAATGTCACTATAACAAAATCAAAAGAAAATCAAAATCAAAATATTGCACATGTATGCAATAAAATATGAATCTTTATGCATTTTTTATTTTAAAACTAAAATTTGCCGTTATTGATAACTGAATTTTAGGCATATAATGCATAAACACCAGAAGCAGAGTCAAATCTCATTATCAGTTCTCCCATATTTGTCAGCCCTCAGTTTCCACTTTGACTTCCCCCACCTATGCCTTTTCACCTTGGCAGTTACATTACAAAGTTCAATGGTTCTAGCCTAGATCTCATATTTTAAAGTCGTGTTGAATCTGCTTTGGATGTATATTTGTACTACTCTTCTAAAATACCATTGTAACCAAAGACTTGCTCTCTGTCCCCTCATTACTTTCCTTTCTCATCTTCCTTCATGCCTAAGTCTTTCTAGGCTCTTGGGTAAAGTGTGATCTAGGTAACCACCTTTATTACATTACATTTTCTCATCTACTTATTTTGTAGACCACAGACAGATAAGTGAAGAGCATCCTGTACTTGTCATTTCACTTCTTGCTTCTTCAACATATCTTCCAGTTCCAATAAGGTTGCAGAAAAATTGTATGATTTCATCATTCTTTGCATTTGTGTAGTATTCCTTTGTGTATGTGTACCACATCTGCCTATTCCAAATTCATCTGTTTTTTGGATGCCTACATTGATTTCATATCTCAGTTACTTCACTCTTTCCAGCAATGTATGATAGTGTGCATGCAATCTTTTGAATAACCTTTTAAAGGTTTTTTGACAATTCTTAGGCATTTATTTGAACTGTCCTTGAAAACAATATTCAGAAAATAGAGCCTGATAGAAACTTTATTTTCCTATGACTTAGCCTGGGCATTTATACTAACACACATACCACATAGTACCAAAAAGAAAAGTTACCCAGTCTTTTCAATGAATCTACTGATTGAAGCCACAGAGATCCATAACAAATACCACAAAAAGTATCTAAATCAAATCATATTTGCAGCTTCAATCTTCACTCAGTGCAGTACTTCTCAATGACTTTCTGTCATGCCCTCCTAGGAAGAAGAAAACATTTTTCGCCCCCTCCCCGTGTGACTGTATATAGTATCTTTATTAAAAAATTTAACCTGCAAAACAAAAATATATAAAATAATTTGAGTTGAGTTTTTAATTAGAGGTGAAATCTGGATGAATGGCTACAATGAGCACATCTTGCAATGCAGAGCTTTTCGAAGCGGGGTTTGAAGCAGGACACAGCAACTCTCAGCTCCAGAGACATACAGAGACATAAACATGGAGTTTAGCTTGTTATGACAGTGCTTGCCGAGGTCAGACGTGCCCCCCTTTACGGAGCCTCCCCCCTCCCTGGGGGTCTCGCCCCACTATTTGCGAACCACTGACTCAGTGGGAGTCAGTTTCAAAGAATGAGACAATCAGACACATAAGGAGACAAACAAACTTACAAGGACTGTTCAGGCTCTAGCTACACTTGGGCAGCTGTGAGTAAGTGCACAGGCTAGCAATTTATTCAACACAATATTGCTTCCCTACTGTCTTTCCTAACATGTGAGTTATTTGAATTGACAGAGACATTAAGAACAGTTAGTAAGTACATCAGAATTAAATGGGCACATTAAGAACAGAAACTAGGATGCTTCACAGCCAATCAACTGGCACTCCGAAAGTATTAAGTCATGACACTTTCCATTTTATTTTCCCTACATTGCCTTCTCATTCTTAAAGACCCTAAACTGTTTTATTTGATTCTTTCCTGGGCTCACGTCTGCTCTTCTCACCCGCTCTCTTCTTTCTTGGATGCACATTTGTTACCTGATTATATTCTAAGACCTAAGCTGTGTTGTCTTGGGGACTTTTCTAACATTGGGTGGGTTTGTGTTAGGGAGAAATCTTCCACAAAAGAAGACTTTGTCTTAATGACACTTATAACACTCAGAATGTTAGATATTGAGCACGTGAGTCTCAGACCAAAGAGATAGTACAACATTTAAGGCATTGAATCTGCACACAGCTGACCCTACTGTGAGTTCCAGCACGGAATATATTCCTCTGAACTGAATATATTCCTCCCTGAGCACACAGCGGGAATTATTCCTGAGCCCCACCAGGTATAATCTAATCCCCTCTGCTCCTCCTCAAAGAATGTTAAAGCTGAATTTAAGACAAGAAGGGCAATTTAAGCACCTTTCAACATTTATATTTCATGAGCAAACAGCTTGATGGCCACTTTTATTCCAGTACTAAGAATAAGTCCATGTTGTACTTGATGCATCCACAGTTTTGTCATATATAGACTCTTTCCACCCATTCCCTTATCCAGAAGCACTATTGTGATAAGCTACTCTGAGGCGAGTGTTATACTAACCTTCTTCCCTAGGCTGTCCATTTTTTAAAGTGTGGCCAGACAAACCACATGTACCTTAACAAGGGTATATATGACTCCTCTTCTGTGTGCTCCTTTGCCAAAATTCCCTGAAGTCTCAGCAGAATCTTTCTTTTTATGGATTGGAAAAGTAAATAATAAAAAGCTCACATTCAAGGATGAAAGATTTTAATCCCACTATGTGAATGGGCATTGTTCAATAATTGCTGGACATATTTTAAAATCACCACCAATGATACTTTGGCATATTCACTTCAATGTTTTCTCATAGTAGGTGAACCAACATTGAATGGAATGACTTGACTTAACCTGCTCAAAGAGAATTTAGGACAATGATTTATTTTTTCATTGTACACCTGAAGACCAGCACTATTACTTAGACTGATAGCTGAAAACCTCTGTCCAAGTGACATATTGCAAGTATATTTTAAAGTACTTGTATATCTAAACTTGTTCCCTTCTATCTCTGCCATCACTGTGTAACTTATCTCTTTGATCTATTGACTGATGAGCATCTATGGTGCACAGTCAAGTATAAGACTGCACAATAAATTATCCTTCAATTCAGCAGCATAAGTGTTTACTATCTGGAGAATCAGTGGTTTAGAAGTTTAGGTTGACTCAGTAGGTAGCCTCTGACGCAGGACTTTTGGTTATCTGAAGAGCGTGGATGGGTCTGGAGGGTGCCATTCCAAGACGGCTCACTCATGTGTTTGGCAAATGATGATAGATTTTGTTCCTTACAATGTGAAGCTCTTCATAATAGTTATTAACTTCCTGGATTTGGTATCTGGTTTCCAATTAGTTGAGTGAGGTCAAATATGCAAGTCAGAAGCTATAATAAAATTTGTTATTGAGCCATGAAAGTGTGTTGTCTCCTCTTACTAACACAGGAATTTTAAATACTTATTTTAATTTTTGGTTCTGGGGCAATACCTGGTAGTGGTTATCAGGGGTTACTCCTGGATCTGTGCTCAGGAATTACTCCTTGTAGGCTCGGGTGACCATATATATGCTGATGAACAACCTGGGGTCATTGCATACAAGACAAATGCTCTCCCCACTGTGCTCTTGCTGTGGCTTCAAGAACAGCTTCTTACTAACATAAAATTATAGCTCTCTCTCTTTTCCTTTATCTTACTTTCTTTCTTTCTACACCATATATTGGAATAAATACTTGGAGGTGAATATCATTGAGAATCATATTACAAGATCACATCTGCATCAAGTTGATCTGAATACTTTACTTGAGTAGGAACAACTTACATCAATCAATAGCTAATTTAGTGATCGATTTGAGAACAAGACCTATAGCAACAGACCCAGTTAGTTACCAATAGTTACTTACTATTAATATTGTAGAATAAAATTGCTATCCTTTGGGGGATGACTGTACTATTTTTTAGAGGAGCATTCAATCTTCAGATACCTGAGAAATAAATGAAATTTTGTGACAACTTTATTGTACATAGTCACGATAAAGTGCTGATATAGGCAATAATAGTGATGATGAAATTTGGGGAATTGTGAGTTAAAATTGCATTGAGAATTCCTAATCTAATCTCAGTTTTCTAAATGGATAATACTGATACACACACACACACACACACACATACACACACACACACACATATATATATATAATGGAGGTCTATCTTTGACACATATTTTTAATAACATGTACAATAAAACATTTAAATCATCAATTTCAGTTTCTTAAATTTCAGTTTTTTAAAGTTTAGGGATAAATACATGCAGAAAGTTACTTCTAAAATTTTCTCAAATTCTACTTTATTAAGTATGATTTACATATAATCTTAATCAATTTTAACTGGTTCAGTTTTAATAAATGTTATATACTCAACATCAACATTACACTTAAAATATAGCACATGCCCATTATTCCTCAGAGTTTATGCAAGATATACCATCCTTTTTGGAACAATTTTTCTATTAAGGTAATTTTCTATTAAAACAATTTTTCTATCTGCTATTACATAGCAGAAAAGCACAAATTGTACATTTGCAGCTTGATGAATGTTTAAAATGTGTAACCATAATTCAAATTAAGAACCAGAACACAGGGGCTGGGCGGTGGCGCTGGAGGTAAGGTTCCTGCGCCAACCTAGGACGGACCGCGGTTCGATCCCCCGGTTCCCCATATGGTCCCCCATGCCTGCCAGGAGCGACTTCTGAGAGAATAGCCAGGAGTAACCCCTGAGCATCACCGGGTGTGGCCCAAAAACCAAAAAAAAAAAAAAAAAAAAGAACCAGAACACAGAGCCAGAGCCTATGGTGCAAGTAATAAGGCATCTGCCTTGCATTGCTGACCTAGGATGAATCTCCAGTGGTTTGATCCTCCGTTGTCTCATACGGTCCCCCCAAGTCAAGAGTGATTTCTGGGCACATAAAAAAAATAAAAAATCCAATAACAAACAAACAATAAAACAGAACATAGTTCCCACATGTTTCAGTTTTTTTCTGATAAACACCAATCTGGCTTTGGTTTTATTTTATTTTATTTTATTTTATTTTTTAGTTTTGGAGTCACAACTTGTGGTGCTGTGCTTATTTCTGGTTCTGTGTTCATGAATCACTTTCCGCAGTGCTAGATGACAATCCAGAGTCAGGGATTGAATTGAGGCCAACCATATGCAACACAACTCATTTAGCCTCACTAGCTCCTATTCTATAACTCCAGGTCTTCTTCTGGCTTTCATCCCTAAAACATTGTTGTCTATTTTTGAACCTTAACATAAATGAAGCATAGAATAAGTATTTTATTCATCTAGTTTTTCGTGTGGAAAAAAAGTGCTTTTGAGACTCTCATATTCTAATAGTATGTTTTTTTTTCTTTGCTAGTATCCCATTGTACAAATATCCCACAATTTACTACTTATCTGTTCTATTTCCAGTGTTGAATGAGTGTTTGGATTGTTTTTAGTTTCTGTTATGAATAGGCTTACTATTAGTATTCTAGTACATAATTGCTATGTATTTGGGGATGACTGTGCTATTTTTTAGAGGAGCATTCAATATAACAGAATAAAAAACTGCCCATTCATTAAGATCTAATTTGCTAATTGGGAAACTTACCCAAAATGAAAATTATTGCCAAAGATTTATCTGACAGAAAAGGAGGCCTTAGGTTGTATATGCTCTACTTTATAAAAAAAAGTTTAAAAGAATATTTTGAAATTTGAAAGGTAAGGTCACATTGTTCTTTATAGTCTCATGTCTGCACCAATTATTTCTCCCCATTTTTTCATATTGTTCCTTTTCTCATACTTTTTCCTTCTTTACTCTTCCCCTTTCTGTTCTACTACTTGTAAATGGATATACATTTCAAAGACTGGATGAATTGCGCTCAGATGGTATATTCTTGCTGTTGTTATTTTTTTCTTTCAAGAAATGAAGATAAAGTCAAGTGCTTTTCAATTTACTCTAAATGGCTTCTTTTTCTGGGAAATTGGTTTGGGCTTTCATAAACATTGAGACATTTTTGCTGTCTCAAATTTTGTTCTGCTTATTGCATCCTGTCAGACAGGTCTCTAGATGCCATAATGAAGGCTACAATGGCCATCATAGCCACATCCTCTCCATCCCTGAGACCCTGGTAGTCCCACCATTAGAAGCAACCTAACATTTCATCTGCCAACGTTGATGAGTCAGGCTGCTAAATGACCTGCACATGACAGACTGCATTCTATTATTTTGCAGGCTTTAGGCTAGTTTGAAAGTCCTGGTCCTTATATCTATTCAAAGTTGAGAGTATTTTTGTACAAGGATTACAGGAGAACAACAGGGGGAAAAAGTCAGTTGCTTTAGTTATATATATTCAGTTAAATAGTTACATAGTTCTAGTTAAATAGTTAATAAAAAGTTAATCTTGGTAAGCTAGTTAAATAGCTAGTTAAGACATTTAGAAAAAAACAGCCTGTTCTACCCATGCAATCTAAATTGTGCATTGGGTCATCCATTTACCATTGATACTTTTTTCAAGAACCCTGGACTTCCCAGACAATTTGATCCCATACACAGCTCCATGGAGGGTCCAGAGGGATAATTAAATTGCTAGTCAGCCTGCTTTCATCTACATCACTGATCACTGATGCAGTTCAGAGCAGGCTACTCCCAGAGAAGTTACTTTGGCATACTGATTATTTTGAAGTAAAAGCTATACGGGAAACCGTAGGTGCTAGTATTTTAACTCTCTGTGGCCTCTCTGAAAGCAGAAAACACGGTACATGTCAATGTAAAGTTCACTTTCCCTGTACTAGGTAGTAGTAAGAACTACAAGTATAAAACTCTTAAATAATATGCTACTGATTTTCTTTTATTTATTTACTATCAGTCCATGCAAATTTTTCTTGTCAATATTTCATAAATCTTCCTTTCTTATCAAAAGGATATAAAAAACTGCCTGCTGTGGTCACTTCTGTCTTTCCTATTTTTTTTTTTTTTTTTTTTTTGGTGAGGGTTTCTATCAGTCTGAAAGTAGCTTTGACTGCTGTTAATTTGTGCCGTTTACAGGTATATCTTAGCTCAGAAGGTTAGGCTGGCCACTCAGGCTAGCAAAACTGATTTCTCACTCTTGGTTTGAGCTCCTCGAGCACTCAGTAATTTAGCAGTTGTGTAGAATAGGAAATTGGTGGAATGTACCCAAGGCTGATGGGAGTCATCTTTTCTGCAAGGCTGTGGCCTGTTGTGAATAGGAACTACACCACAGAAGCCTGATTTGCTCTACTTAAATTTGTTCAGGCTAGAACCAGTTCCTTCTTTTTTTTTCTCAGTTACGTTGATTTTAGCAAATACAGACCCATTTTTGACAATTATAGGTCTTAGGAGGAGTCCTGGAAGATGAGTCCTTTAGGTTCCATTCAGATCATGTTTCTGAGATGATGTCTCCAAGGAGCCGCTCCATCCTCAATTGAAGATTGTGGATTGTGTTTCTCTTTCTTAATACAGAACAGACTACAGAACTGGACATGGTGTTAAACATTTTTATCTCTTGGAGTCAGCAAACGTAGTCAGAAAACCTTTGTATTTCTATTTGCACACCTTAGAAACAAATATAGTGACATGAATAGCCTTTTAATTTAATTGGCTTCCCCGTGTGGATCCAAAAATAGAAAGCACAATCCATCTCAAGTTAGAGTGGAAATGACTGAGGTTCAAAGTCCAGTAGGAAACCACTCCACCATCTGATCATTTTTGTCTCTGCTACCAGACTGACCACAGATACCAAGATGGGGCAGGAGTGAGATCCAAATGTACACTTGGATCTCTTTGTGATGAGTTGTCTTTTCATTCTCATCTTACAAGACAAACAAAGCAGAATAAAGGAACTGTGAATTAAGTTAGTATATGTATGTGTACTTTGGAAAATTAAAATAAAGCTAATGACAAAGCAAAACATCGAAGACTGTTGTACCAGATGCAGTTGATCAGGTTTTTGTCCTCAAGTAGACAAAACGGAAAGCAACAGACAGGAGAACAACTGGTCAACTTCAGTAAACAATTTTCTTGAAGAAAGCAGAAAGGAAGAATAATCAGGGAGGCTTCCAAATTCTGGGAGGGGGTCTTCTGAAACAGGACTCTAAAGAAAGCCCTTCACCTGGGAGGTTGGGTCTCTGTGGCATCCTACATTGCAGGTTCTTAAATGTTTTCAAGAATAAAAATATTGAATAGTCATGATGCTCAGACTCACAGAATGTAGAAATGTTTACCAGAAAGCAACGGAGAAAGAAAAGAAAATTCCAGCATGGGGAGAAACAGTATAGGACGAAGTTAATAAGGCTCATTTTGTGTGTGTGTGTGTGTGTGTGTGTGTGTGTGTGTGTGTGTGTGTGTGTGTGTGTTGGAGTAATAGGAAAATAAAGAGTGTGAACAGACCTTAAAAGTCTCTGCATTCTTTTACAAAAAATGCAAGAATCCTAGAGTGGTCTGCTGGACTGAGTCATTTGGGTTTGGCCATTTGCCTCAGGCATTACCTATTACTTTTTCCTCTTTGGTGAGGCAGAATTGTAGGGTCCCAAATAGGAAATGTATGTGCCAAGTCCTAAGGGATGAAATGTATATTAGGTTAATACTTGAAGATGAAATGTATACTGGATCAATGGGGACTGATGGTCAGAAGAACTGGGGCTTTTTTCACCAGCATTTCTATATTATGCTTTAAGAATCTATGACTTTGGGGCCAGGCGGTGGCACTGGAGGTAAGGTGCCTGCCTTGTCAGCGCTAGCCTAGGACGGACCGCGGTTAGATCCCCCAGTTTCCCATATGGTCCACCAAGTCAGGAGCGACTTCTGAGCACATAGTCAGGAGTAACCCCTGAGCGTCACTGGGTGTGGCCCAAAAACAAACAAACAAACAAAAGAATCTATGACTTTAAAACTGAGGGGAGGATGTTGATTTGTGGATGAAGCATGGTTACAGCCATCCAGGTTATCTTGCCCTTCCAAGGGGCATTTCCTTTTTTGCATTTGACTGATTTAAGTTTTATTTACAGCACCCCATAATGTTCCCTGAGCCATCAAGATTTATCCATAAGCTCAGAGCCAGGAGTAAGCCCTGAGCACTGTCAGGTATGAACCATATGGACTCAAATCACCCCTACCACCCCAAAAGAAGTCTATTGGCATGGCTCAATGTGAAAACTCAATTTATTTTTTCACATTTTTAAAAGGGTATAACTTTAAAATATATTTCTTTAAAACATATACGGCAGTCATTTTTAAGAATTGCTATTTTCCTTTTTTTAAATAAAAGTTTATTTAAGCACCATGATTACAAACATGACTGTAGTTGGGTTTCAGTCATAAACAGAACACCCCCCCTCACCAGTACAACATTCCTACCACCAATGCTGCCCCCCTTTCTTCCCAATCCCTGCCTGTATTTGAGACAGGCATTTTACCTCTCTCACTCATTAAGGTTGTCATGATAGTTGTTAGTGTTATTTCCCTAAATGCACTCACTACTCTCTGTGGTGAGCTTCATATTGTGAGCCAGTCCTTTTGGCCCTCATCTCTATTGTCTCTTAATGTCCTTAATTTTTCTTAAAATCCATAGATGAGTGAGACTATTCTGTGTCTATCTCTCAATTTAAATATAACCAAAATATTATAATCTCAATCTTCTGTTTTTTTGAAGATCCAGTACTCAATTGTAGTTGGGAATTTTTAACATGGGAACAGAATGGTTCTAAGAAAATGGTTCTATATGGTTCTAAGAAATAGTGTTTTGTCAAAGAAATTCCAGATGTAGGATAACGATTGAATCTTTGGATGTTTCAGGCAATTTAGCTTTGCCCAAGCAAACATCATTAGCAATCTTTAATGGAGAAAGGAGTGAATCTATTTTTATGAGAGAAGTACTGATGAACTTTGGAGCAGTAAAACTGAAATCTGAATCTTAGCTCTGCAAAGAAATTTCCTTTTTTTTTCCAGAAAACCCTTTTTGTCTTCCCATGGTGTCAAGTGCGGCATTATAGGAGGGAGAATCAGAGCAAAAGATTGGCAGTAAAAGGAAGCAAGCTAGAAACTGGAAAGATAACATAGTATGTTGCAAGTTTTGTATGTGGTTCACCCAGGCACCCTCTAAAATCCCCTGAGCACAATTAGGAGTGATGCATGAGCTCAAAGCCAGAAGTACATGCTAGACAAAACAAAAATCAATACCAAAACACAACAAAAATAAACAAAGAAGAAAAACTTAAAAACAAAACAAAAAATAAGAGCCGGAATATCTTTCACAAAAGACACGCTAGCTCTATCCAATTTTCCTGTAACTCAGATTTGGACATGAGGCGTTTTCCACCCATGATGTGAGTTTTTCTCATTAGACAATTGCTAAGGCTTCTGTCTTATCAAATGTGTTTGTTCCTTGAGACAAGAAACGACATTCCAATTTAATATACATAGTACCAATCGGAAACCTTTCTATTCAAAGAAGTCCTATCAACGAAAACATTTTTTTTTGACTCACAAGTGTCTTTATCTTTCTCACCTTTTGAGATCATTTCTGATTTCCTTCTTGTGCTATTAATAATTAATAACACAAGCGTTTAGATGTCAGTGGTAATATGTTTGGATTTGATCGTTTCTTTTCATGAATTATGGATATCATTAAAAAGTGATTTTTTTTAAAAGTCCAGGAAGGGAACAGAAGTTGAAGGAGGTCAGAGGAGATGAGAGGCCCCGCAATCTTGCTTCTGCAGTTCTCTGTCAGGTTTAATAAATAGCTTTCAGCTTGAAGAAATTTGAAACTGCTGGTAGCTCTTGCTCTTTCTCAACATATCTCATTGTGGGTGGGATGATACTGCTGCATTTGGAATACAAATTTTTATAGAAGTCTTGTACCTCTCCATCTGCAAGGAATAATATCTTTAACATTTTTTTTTTGGTTTTTGGGCTACACCCTGTAACACTCAGGGGTTATTCCTGGCTATGTGCTCAGAAGTCGCTCTTGGCTTGGGGACCATATGGGATGCCGGGGGATCGAACGGCACTGCCACCGCACCAACCCAGGAATAATATCTTGATAGATATTAGGAAACTTTTAAGAAGATAAACCCAACAATCACCCCTCATTAAATACATTCATTAAATACATTCAAGTTAGATATGGATCTATAAATAGAAAACTGAAAGTTTCACATTAATATGATCTCTGGTATGCTATGTGACTTTGAGTAAGGCCCTAAAATATGTTTTTATTTTTATATAAAAGATTTTTAAGTTAGTGGAACTTGGATAGAGAATCTATCTTAGATAAATTTTAATGAGGAGAGCATGGGTTTGATTTTATCTCTTGAACTCCTCTGAGAATGATTCCCATGACAAAAATTTTTGGTAAGAATTAAACATCAAATAAGATGTTAAAACTGGGACTGGAACAATAATACAGCAGTAGGGCATTTGTCTTGCATGAAGCCGGCCTTGGATGAGTCTGGGTTCCATCCCCAGCATACCATATAGTTCCCTGAGTCTGCCAGGAGCAATTTCTGAGCACTGCTGGGTGTGTCCCCCGCAATAAAAACCCAAAATGCCAAATTCCTTTAGGTCATTAATTTGAGGGTAGAATAAAGTTGTAAATTTTAAATATAAAACAAAATTATAATTCTTTCAAAGACTTACGTTTTGAAGAAGAACAGTAAGAAAATAAGACAGTAACTCATAAGCTGGGAGAAAATATTTGCTAACAATATCTGGCAATAACCTTTGAAATCTAGAATATATGAGAAACCCTTCAGTATAACAATAAAATATTTCTTTTAAAGTAAGTTAACTATTTGAATATATGCTTTATGAAAGATACGTGTAAATGACCAGAAATATGCACATTAAATCTACACATGAGATATCACTGTATGTTCATTAGAATATCTAAAATTAACAAAGAAAGTCATGTTGACAATATCAAGTGTTGGCAATAATGTGAAATGACTGGAACTGTCATTTTCTTTTAGCGGGAATGTAGAGAAACTACTTTGGAAATTTATTTGAGAGGTTTTTTTTTTGATATTAGATTATATACTTACCATCTGAATAAACCAACCCTACAATTTCATGCCTAGATGTTTATCTGGTGTATGAATGAACTAAACGTGTCAGATCTATAGAGTTCTAGTCAGCAATGAGAAGGGCACTATGACACTATGACACTATTTATACAAAAATATACAAAAACACAAATTTATTATTTACTGGCAGAAAGTAGATCTAGTTGTTGCCTAGAATCAAAAGTTTTTTTGGGTTGATTGCAAAGCAAACAAACAAACAAACAAAAAACAACAAGGGAGCTTTTGGGGGCTATAGAAAAATCTTCATTGCAAAAGTGATTTCACAGGTGTGTATTTGGGAATATTCATGTATATTTGCCAAAAATATATAAAAACATACATAAACTGGGTGCATTTTCTGTACTTTTTGAACAATTTATATCCCTATGTCCAAGCTTTCTTATCTTTTCTTCCACAATATTTTTGCTACTGATGTGATTCAGGTTTTTTTTTACTGTAAACTTTGTTTTGCTGTTTTTATTATTAGTACAAATTAAATTTATGTCTTCTTTTGCTTTTTAAATTCCTCCTTACTATATTCACACTTGCTCTTGTAAATTACTTCTTTGCCCATATAATGTCTCTTCCATAAATTATTTATTTCATAGATTATTTTTTATTATGGTTTAATTATACTCCCATTTTTTGCATGTGTGCTAATGTTTGATTTTCAGACATTATAAATTTTAAATTGTTGGATGTTAGTTCATTTCAGTATTTCTGTAAATCTATTAGAGTTTTATATTTAGATATAACTTGGTTCATTTAAGGTGAATGCTTAAGCTTTCATTAGGTAGAATCAGAGCCATCATTCTAAGGCTAATTTGGTTACACTGCTGAGACAATACCCTTCTGTGTACTCAACCAGATCTCAACCAAATGTGTATAAACAAATGAGTACTCAGTAGTCAACCAAATGTGTATTATGAGTTTCTCCATTCTGTTCTGTGAAATGTTAATTATTTCCAATTCCATCTAAGCACTGTGTGCTTACCAATTGCACCGCAGGACCACTTTTCAATCTGAATGAACTCTGAGTGAGTTCCATTTGCTTCTTTCTAATGGTTCTTTCTCTGATTTTGTAGACTTTTTTTTTGCACATTCACAAGCTTAAAGATTTAGTGAAAATTCAGTGCAGAACTCTGGGTTTCTCTCTTCTCTCTCTGCCCTTGAGAGTGTGGTCTCTATTTTGTTATGTATGCCCTAAAAAATATACTTCCTTGATTAATTTTTCTCTATTGATTTTGTGTGGCTCCCTCCTTTTGCTGAGGCCCAATGCCCTCCTTTAGTAAACTGTCTTTTTTTTTTGTTTTTTTGTTTTTGGGTCACACCCGGCAGCACTCAGGGGTTACTCCTGGCTCTATGCTCAGAAATTGCTCCTGGCAGGCACAGGGGACCATATGGGGCACCGGGATTCGAACCAATGACCTTTTGCATGAAAGGCAAACGCCTTACCTCCATGCTATCTCCCAGGACCC
>PVKC010008239.1:0-28391 GCA_004027635.1 Crocidura indochinensis | reverse complement strand
TGAAAGGATTATTTAGGATACCTAATACAGAGTTATGCCAACTGTCTACTGTAAAATATGTAACCTGTCCACCCACAAAATCCTCCCTCCTATTACTCCATAGAACTAAATGTGACTTCCAGGTGGGCGGAGAATGAGAACAAGGCTGCTTGTTGGAGGCTGTTACAACTGGTTTTACTCACCCTGATCTGCAAGCACTCAGAAGACTGCAGTTACAGGAGAAATTTTTTTCTGAACTGCTCAAGATGTTTATCTGTCTCTCCTGGTAGTAACTACTAGGCCCCCTTGTTCTCTTTTGACCTGGCATGAGAAGGCTAGAGTTCTAATTGGGCCATGAGGAATATTCACAAGTGCATTCTAGAAATTAAGGTGTGAACCAACTCTACTACTCATTCACACCCATAGACCAAGGTGTTCCTAGGATCTTTTTTTTTGGGGGGGGTGTCACACCCCACAGCGCTCAGGGGTTACTCCTTGCTCTACACTCAGAAATCGCTCCTGTCAGGCACGGGGGACCATATGGGGTACCGAGATTCGAATCACCATCCTTCTGCACATAAGGCAAACGCCTTGCCACCATGCTATGTCTCTGGCCCCGTTCATAGGGTCTTTTAAGGATATTCAACAGTACATTCCAGAAATCCAGGTGTGAATCAATCCCACCACTTTCTCACACCCATACAAAGTAGCCTAAGCAACTTATATTTTGATTTGTAAATAAACTAGCAGATAACAGAACTCAGGTAGCAGCAATGCAGTAAACCTTTCCTCCCAAATTATATTGTTCTAGTAGTAATTAAGATGAATGTTTATCTCTAGAACTAAGTTGAGAAATATCAGAAGACAGTAACAGGATATCTGCCAGGCAAAGGATAAAAAAACAATTGGATAATATTAGATAATCTCCCAAAAGTGTGTTTACCAAGATAAGGGGAAATTAACTAAAATTTTTTGACCTAATCAATTTTTTCCCTTTGGGGGTCCCAGAGAAGATTATCTGAAAGACACTCCATCCATTATATGTTGTACAAAGAGGTGATATTGTTATTATAAGCAACGAACCAATTGTTATTTATTAGGTTCTGCCAAGCCAATGTCATCATAGCCAAACCTACAGGCTTTTAAAAAATAGCCACTACTTGGCACTTAGATCAACTGTCTGTTGACATGCACTACTGACTTGGTGAACTTATAAAGAACTGTGAAGTGAGATAATTTTAAAACTGACCTTTTAAAATAGCAGTTAATATTACCATTTCTCCTATTTCCATGTGTGCTATTGTCTTTTTTGTTATGTAGAAATTCATCATTTCTCAAAATTACTCAACAATCACCTCTCTGTGACTGACATTATTACATATTTGTCAAGTTCAAATTAATGAGGCAAAATAATTTTATTGGAAGATTAAACAAGGTTTAAAACATGGCCTTCCAACATGTGAAGAGTGCAAGAATGCAATGGAGAGTTTAAAATCAAGTACTCTTTCAGTGTCTCTGTGCTTCAAAATAATACATCATATATGCTTAATCAGTTATTCAATAAGTGTTATTGAAACCAGGTCAATGTTTGTGAGTGTAACATGTGTGGGCACTGAATATAGAGAGGAATTGAGAAAGGCCACTCTAAGCCTTATTCATGGGGTTTCACAGTGGCAATAAGATAGACACCATTTTACTCACCTCCCTTTTACATAGTTAAGTAGCTACCCCTCTAACTAAGCAGCACTGACAGTCTCTAAATTGTTACTAGATTCTTCAGGTCAAGTAAACTGGCTCTTATCACTCTCCACCTCTCTTTATCTCAAAATCTTAGCCAATGTCACTCATTACAAGGATCAGCAGAAATGTATGATCCTTTCAGCTATTGGCTGTACCAAGCACTTAGGACCTTAAAAGTTCTTCACCTACTGTCTTCTTCTGATCCCTAATAAATGAATTCCAAGGAAGAGTGAAAAAGAATAAATGAGTAAATGAATGAATGAAGTAGTATGTGTGGATAATTCTAAGGTCTAGAATTAGATTTGAAATATATCATTTCTGTTACTTTGGGAGTCTGCAAACAATCACCTGACCTTATAATACCCCAAGTAAATGACATAGGTCAAGTTTCACTGTGTTTCTCAGAAGGAAAGAAGAATTAAATTCTAATAGATACTAGAAGCTTGTATGGGTCTTACAAATGATCTCCTAGAATTCTAAGTAAGGTGTTAAAAGCAGAAAATAGAGGGGATACAATGCTTTTAACACACTCTTGAAATTTTCTTCTTAGGCATGTTAGCTTCCTTAGATGGGCACACAGCCTGATCACCATATTGCTAAGATTCCACCAATAAGCACTTGGCCAACCTCTTTCCACGTCTCAGTTGCCCCTTCTATAAATGAAAATTTGAATCGGGGTTCTTTGAGTCTCTTGGCTTCGTTGGATGCAAAATGCCATGTTCCTATTACTCCCGTTGTTGATTTTCTCCTGAATTAAACAACTCAGAGAGGTGATGCCAGGAGACCATTTCTTTTCTTTTAAATTTTAACTTCCCATCTCATTTCCAAGCCCACAGTTCTAGAAAATAAGATAGACATAATACAGAGGTTGTGATTGTCAGAACATGGAGGGCACTTTTCTTGGATTTTTGGAGTCTAGATGAATGAACAAATTATCAACAGACAGATTAGTGGCTGATAATTACATAGTTAATTACATAACTAAGGTGACTTTCCATGGCAGAGTACAAGGAAGAAATCAGGGTTTTATGCTCTGTGCACCTGGGCATCAATAAAAGAAACTTGGTTCTCACATGGCCAAGAGGGAATGACATCATTTAACCACTTTACATTATTGTCCTGCCTTGTTTTGATTTGGGGCAAGAGTTTGTTTTCGGAATCAAACCCAGTTGTGTTCAAGGCTTACTCCTTCTGCTCTCTGCTCATGGGTTGCTCCTGACAGGTTCAGAGGACCATATGGGATGCTGGGAATTGAGGTTGGATTGATTGTCCCACCCATTATTCTATCTCTTTGGCCCCTGTACTTGTTTTGCATTAGAATAAACAGATCTCTTTTTGTGACTTTCAACATGTGATTCTGCAGTTGACAGAGGACCGTGAGTCAGCTGCAAGTGGACAGTGTCTCTGTCTGCTAGGTTTGACTGAACTCAGCTGAGCTCATCTGACCTTGAGCTCTCAGCTCATTCTGGAGCCTAGACTTAGGGAGTAACCCCTGACTGAAGGATAATGGAGAATAAAAGCAAAGCCTTTGTCCAACAGTGCCATTGTATTTCAAAATCTAATGGGACATGGCAAATACAATCAAATCACTCACCTTCCATGGACCTGAGCTTTATACATGGTCAGATCAAAGGCATTAAGAGGAATGTGCTCATATTACATAGGCTGCAACAGTGTATTCAACAACAATGGTTGGGAAAGTTTCTTCTGTGACTAGGAAGGACAAGCCAATCTTCTCCTACCTGTATCACTTCTATTGGAATTCTAAACCCTTATTTCTCATGGAAAAGCGACCATTCAATTACTTTCACCCCCTATGTAAAGTTCTTGGTTTGGGAGAGTTAAGAGGAAGAAGCAATTGGCTTTGAGGGAATGGAGTTATGTCAGACAATGTCCAGAGTCTTCCTTGAGGGGTCGGCACGGTTTTAGAGCTCACTACACATACCAAAACGAGGTCATTTCTCATTACTGCAGCTCTGAGACGTTGGTGTTACCATTATTCCAAATTGACAGATAAGAAAACAAAATTCTAGAGAAGCTAGGTCAGTTGCTGATGATGACCCATCCAATAAGTGACAGAAACAGTATTCAAATTAAGATTATCTGGTCCCAGATAGCAATTCCTAAAAACTGTGAAAGAAAGAGAAATGGGATACAACAGCACCGTGTATACCCAGGTAGCCGAGATGCTCTGGTTTTAAGAAGCAAAAAGATCAATACTCTCTAGATGAGGCAGACATCCTTTTAGTAAGTTATGACAGATAAATTTTCCAGCACATGCACAGAACTGAGCATTCTGAGATCTCAGGTCAGTGGAGAGAGGTCAGGATCCTAAGCACTGGTCCTCATCTATTCTCTCATGAAACTGCTACTTGTAATTTCACGCAGGGAAACTCAGCATCAACAAATAAGGGACAAAGTTTCCAAGCTCAGAAGAAAGTGCTATGTCCATTTTTTTTAAATAAAAGGTGAGATAAGGATGGTAGGGACATGAAGTCAGGCTGCAAATGGATTCCAGTTTGGAGTTGGTGGTCATGGAAAGCTTCACTGATAATTGACACTTGACCAATGGCCTGCAGGAAATGATGGAGATAAATATTTCATAGCTGAATGAATAAATGAATGCTCTAGCATATTTAGCTTTTCCAATGATACCTCAAAAAATTTCTTCTTTCTTTTATCTGGCCTGATCACTCTCATCCCTAGGATAATTTAAGCTGATGCGGTTAAGTCACACTCCTGCTTGACTACTGACACTCTCAAGCTTACTAATTAATTCTAAAAGAGACAAAATGATGATCATGTCTTTAAAGGACAGGATTACTTTTTGGACTGGGAATATACAAAAACATCTAATTGCAGCTTTCTATATAATTTCTCAGTGCGTGGTAAGAAGAAAGGAGTTGACTTGTGGCACTTTTTATTAATGTATCTGTGTATACATTCACATAATATAAACCTGAGCAAAATTTTTGACAGGAAAGTGACTCAAATCTGAAAACAGACAGAACTAATAGAATTACTGTGCAGTTTGTAAAATGAGGAAGTGTGAAACCTCTAGTGGAGTGCAAAGATTAGACCTGATTGATATCAAGAATACAGTGGGGAATCAAATATAAAAACCCTGGGGATGTTATGTATAGTCTGGCATCTTTGGTTAAAAATGTTTTATTGCTGATATCGAAGTTGATAAGAGAGTAAATCTTAAAAAGAAATTATCAAGAGAACAAATTGAAACTCATGACAGATAGCTTACTACAATCATTCTTTTGCAACATTTCAAATATAGAATAGTTCTGTTGTATACCTGAAAATAATGTAAGTTGGGGTTAGAGAGATAACATGGAGGTAAGGCATTTGCCTTGCATGCTGAAGGTCGGTGGTTCGAATTCCAGCATCCTATATGGTTCCCTGAGTCTTGCAGGAGTAATTTCTGAGCATAGAGCCAGGAGTAACCCCTGAGTGCTGCCAGGTGTGATCCAAAAAAAAATCAACAACAAAAAGAAGAATGTAAGTTAATTTTACCTCAATCAAAAGAAAAACACAGGGGCCAGAGAGATAGCACAGTGGTAGGGCATCTGCCTTGCACGCAGCTGATCCAGGACGAACGGTGGTTTGAATCCTGGCATCCCATATGGTTCCCTGAGCCAGGAGCAATTTCTGAATGCTGAGTCAGGAGTAGCCCCTGAGTGCCACCGTGTGTGACCCCCCAAAAAAGGCAGTAGAAGTGTAGAGTGAGAGGTAGTATACACTTTTTTAACACTCTGACTCTCTGAAAATTAGAAGAGAGATCATAATAGGACCTTAGGGATCAGAATAAGAAAAGTTACAATCTGGTAATTATTCATTCATCCCAAAAAGAGTTGGAAAGTGGTGCGTGAGAGGGCCTTAAACTGGGCAGAGGCAAATCAAGCTGCTAGATGTTTTGGGTGTGTGAGGGGGAAACATAAGGCATTTCCCAGTGATTCTGATAAGAATTCATAGAGATGCTTCACCCATTGAATTTGGAAGCCTACAAATTGTGGGGGTGCAGATCAACCCTAAGAAATAGCATCAAGTCTGGGCTTTAGACAGAGAACCACATTTGATGGGCTCAGTCATGGAAGTCTTGGTAGGGTCAGGGCACAAGCTAGAATTCTGTAAATAGACAGACACTGAAAATGCTAGCACAGAAGTCCTAGACTACAGGAGATGGAAAAAAATCAAGGTGGGATGAGTTAGTTTATTTCTTTAAAGTTTTCTTTAAATTTGTTTAAATGTTTGTCTTGGTTTATTTTGTTGTTTTTTTTTTTCAACTGAATTGTTGAGTACTTTAGGGTCCTACTGACCTCTTGCATACAATGGCCATTACTGAAAATAAGACCTCCAGCTTCAACATACAGATGCAGTAATGAACTGGACCTCTCCAGGACTCAGCATAGTAGAGGGGTGAGGGAGAAGGAGAATAGGCAGAACCATCTCTATGACAGAAAAAGGAGGGTGAAAGACCTGGGCACACTAGGTATTTCCAGTTGGAAAGAGCTACCTGAATTAAGCAGACCTGACAGTTTCTGTTCTTTCACAATCTCCCCTTACCTGAGAGACCTTTGACTGGTGCAACAGAGTCAGGGTATGTTCCTTAGGGCTGTTCTCCAAAGAGAGCAGGGTATTTTTCTCTGCTTTCCAGAGGGGAAAAAAAGAAAGACATTTTAACTTGTAGAATTTTTCAATTCTCATAGCATAAATTGTCACTCCGTGGAAGCCATTAAGCCACTGTCATTGGACCCAGTGAACTTGAAGCCTGTCCTACAATAGAGTCATATTGTTAGATTTATTGTTAGCTTATACTAAGTATATACTGACAGATTCTTCCCTTAAGGAGTATGGTCTTGTCCCCATCATTCCTGACACACTGAACCCTCCATTGAGAACAGGACTGGCATCTGGGACTCTGATAGATGAAGTGAGTGAACAAAGTGTTCAACAGGTGTGTGCGCTTTACAAGGGTTTTTTGATTTTATCACCACACAAGCCTGGGCACACAGGAGGCTTTTCAGATGGGGTATTGATTGATTCAACGGCACTGAACGAACCTCTTTGATTCTTTGACATGGGAGCAGTAGCAGTAATACGAGTGGTAATAACAGCAGCAGCAGTAGCAACAGTAACAGCGAGAGAGTACAAGGATTAAAGTAAGTACTTGCCATGCACACAGGAGACCTGGGTTCAATCTCTGTCACTATATATGATCCACCAAATACCTCCAGAAGTGATCCCTGACCATAGCACCAGAAGTAATCCTTGATTACCTATCCTCCCAAATATTATTTATTATTAATATAAATAATAATTATTAATAATAATAGTGGTAGCTGAGAAATAAACCAGTAAGAATTTTCCTGCCCACTGCACAGTATTCAGAAGAGTAAAGGGTGAGGACTAAAGAGATAGCACAATAGGATATTTTCCTGACTTGCAGCTGACTTGGGCTCAATCCCCAGTATATCTTCCATCCCTGCCAGAAATGATCCCTAAGAACAGAGCTGGAAGTAAGTTCTGAGCACTTTCCAGTGTAACCCCTCTATACTCCCCTGCTAAATAAAGAGTAAAACTATGGCAATGGTTAGAAATTTTTTTTCCTAAGATAGCTCAGCAGGTAAGTAAAAGCTGTCATTTTTCTGTTTGTTTGGGGGATGGTAGCTTCCATACAGTGCTCTGGAAGTTCAGTAGCCCCACTACCCATTTCCTGACAATCAAACCACTTGTTTAATGCAAAGGCTCAAGGTTTGATGCTATTTAAGACCTTCATAATAGGGAATCATCTGACCACTCCAGCAGTGCCAGGATCCTTCAAAATCACACATGCTGTGCTTGGGGGTCTCTATGGGTGCACCTAGTAATACTCAGGGTCAAAAGAGAATCAAGGATCCAACTTGAGTCTGATTATGCTAAGCAAACATGCTAACTGCTATACTATATCCTGTCCCTGTCATTTTGGTTTTGGTGTTAACTTAAGACAGGATTATGAGGCCAAAGACCAGATACATTCATTTCTCTCAGACTGCCTACACTGTATGGCACTGAGAGCCTATTCGCTCTCATGAAAGGAGCTTCATAACAGAAGCTATGAATACCTTCTACGAGCATGGTGACATCCCAGCAAGTTGGTGATTCCTTGCTACTACTGACTTTATGTTGGAAACATCTGAAAGGTTTTACAAAATGGTCGTGTGCCAATGGTCCCTATGCGAACTGAACCATAAGAATCTCAGGGATTAAGACATAGGAATTACTAATTTAAAAATGTGGCTCTAACATGAATCCTGATCCTAAAATCACTTATGTCTGTAGAGCAGTTCTATAAACTGCAAAATGTACTCTTTAATTTATGGTTGTTTTTAAGTGCTAGGAAATGATTGATGATCTTATGAGGAACTAGTTCCTCTGAAATTCAAGCCATTGGGTATTTTCCACCATCTGTCTGAAGTGTGCCTTGGCCAGGAGAATTGAAACTCCCCCGGTTTCTATTCCTTGCCTTCCAGCCAAGTAGACTGTGCAAAAACAAGACTCCCTCACATCAAAGTTGCTACAACAATGCCTGATGTGCACAGACAGCTGAGTTGGTGTAAGGAGGACTGACAGCTGGGAGAAGCCTGCAGCCTTGTTTGTTAAGTGTCTCCAGGGCAGAAATGCAATCCCCACTAAGATGGACAACCATCAGATTGGAAGCCAGAAAACTCTATTTACTTTCCCATATGCTTTCCAAATCCTGAGACAGTCTTGATTGGTGTGAACACTCTTCTGCTATTTGCTCATTCCCTTGTCATTCAGAACCAGCATCCCACCCCTTAGAGCACAAAAAAATCCCAGAACACAAAATTTTCAAAAGTCCTTCCCTATGTGGCACATCTAGGGATCTAGAATCAGAGTCATTTCTATCAGTCATTCTACAATTTTCAATAACTAACACATAGCCATGAAGTTCTGACTAAGCTACCAGTTTTCTTATGCAAGTCTTAGGTAGAAGCGATTCTTACCTGATAATCAAGTCCTTGTGTGGACAAAGGAGAGGGAGGTGGAAATGCTGATGATAAATGTGATGCTGGAATTATGTGCATGAGGAACCATCAGGAAAGCACTGTAAATCATAGAACTTCAATTAATTTTTAATGCTATTATCTTATGGAAATTGCACACACACACACACACCGAGAATATTTCAAATTCTGGCATCGGAGAAGGAACAAAAGCCTGGCAAGGCTAAAAAATAGTTGTAACAGGCATTGCATCCACAAAGATCCTTCTGTGAAATTCATAGACATGTGTGTACACGTGTTGTCTGAGCAAATGAGGATTTTATGTTGCCAATGTGTGTGTGTGCACGTGTGCACGGGCATGTGAGTACAGTAACTAGAAACTTCATCTTTATACAATATTGCCAGCTTCCAATATTAGCATTTGAGAATGATTACATTGCTTTCCTTAAACATTTTCAGAGTCACCTGACAAATTCGGAAGAGTGAACTGATTACCAGAGGCAGAAAACTACTAGCAAATTCAGAGATTGATCCCGCAGCTAAACTCTTGTTCTGTTCTTTGCCTTTAAGGTTTTGTGTCAGTTACTCATTCTGCAGTCAGTAGTTGACCTTTGGATTGGGCAGAGCTTGTAAACAGTGTTAATCTTGAGCTTCAGTAGAAAATATATAATCCATCCTTCTGTTCTGCCACCCTCAGCAAAGTATGTTCTCAATTTTTCAAACTGAATGTTGGCACTCTCTATTGAAATAGCAAACCAATCCCCTGAAAATCAGAAGGTAATATAGACAGCCTTGGGATGTCTATATATATTATATATAATATATAACATATATTATATATATATATAATTCAGATGAAGTGAAAAGACATGGCAGACCCCAAACCACATACCTAATGTAATTTCTAACTATTGGAAACAGTGAGTAAACATAGTTAAAGTTTGTTTGCATTCTGTGAGAGTGTTTTGTATTTTTATACAAGAAATACATCTGCAATTTAATTTTTATTCTCTGCAGACAGTGCCTTCACCACTTAGGATACAGGACTGAAATATGGGAATTTAAAGAGACTTTGAGGGCTATTAGTTTTCTCTGTCATCTGAGCTTTGATTGGTCTTACCCAAATCCAAAAACTGGAAATAATTCAAATGTCCATCAATAATTAAGTGAATAAATAAATTGTGGCCTTTCATTCTACATAATATGAATGAAGATGAATAAGATGAATGGAAAATAAACTTTGTAAAACTTCATGTAATAATAATGAATCAGATAGCAAAGTCTGTTGGGAGAAGACAGACACCCAAATTCAAAAGTTACATATTGAATGATTCTATTTCTGAAAGTCCATGAGTACACAATTAACCTGCAATATTAAGAATCACAATAGTGATTTCTCTAAGAAGTGTTAGAGATTGGGAGAGAACATGGGGCTTGTTGGTGTGGAATGTTCCTGAGGTTCTATGTAGGTTCTAGCTCTTCACCTCACTGCAACATGAATGTATTTTCTTTATGATCATTCAAAGAAAAATGCTTAGATGTGTGACATCTCCTTTAAAAAAAAAAAAACTTGATCTCATATTGGTGTGGCTGCAAGAACAGACAGATTCTTAGGATCCCTCCCTGGCAGGCTAGTATAACTCTAGAGTCAGAGGAGAAGAATAAAAATTCTGAGTGTAGGACAACAGTGAAAGATGGGGTATGGTAACTTGGGGACTGCACTTACTTGGGAGGAATGACTTGACCCCTCAAAATGTTCAAGGACATTTGGAATTGTCTCCTGACCAGTTTAAAGGTGGTGTCTATCAGCATATAGGGTTCAGTTCCTTTATTTACTTAGTGACTTGTTTGATGTTCCTCTTGCATTCCCTAGCCTAGGCTGTTGTGATAATGAGTGTTAGCATATACCTGTGTGCTTACAGTGCACCATATTTGGTTGTGGTTTTGGGAATCACAATCATTATTTCTGAAATTGTATTTATGTATCTGGAACAGTGCCAGAAATTGAACTTACAGCATGAGCAGGAACTCAGCACTGAACTCTGTGCCCTGATATTAATTAACTCTATTCTATTGAACTGTCAGGAGTTCCCTACCTCGCCTGCCCACCCTACTAGGGAGAAGAGAATCAGCCCCATTATGGAACTGTGGCCTTAATTTTCCTCTCTGAAGAATGACCCCTGTTTCTCAGAAGAGTAAGCAGTCAGGGAAATAGCTGCTTCTTTCTCAATGATTAGCCTCTAGAAAGAGACTGGGTTTAATGGGAAGAGGTGAGGATTAGAAGCATTTAAAAAGAGAGGGTTTGAATAGGTTCAGCACAGAGGCAGGAATAATGTGTAAGGGAGGTTCAGTGCACAGTGGAATACAGTACATGGAAAGGCATATTTTAAAAGGATGGGGTGGGGGACAGGCAAAGAATTGTAAAGAGAGTGTGGATGAGTCTCTGAGGATTCAGGAAACAAAGCCTAGTTGCTTATGGTGACCCGGGTGTTGACTTGCTCAGGACCTGCCCTTCAATTCCAAATTCCAAACCATGGTCACACTCAGGGAGTTAGTAAGGAAGGCAGCCAAGATAATTGTCCGGGGGCTGATGGCATGCAACTTTTCCCTACTTGGACTCCAAATGTCCAGAGCCATTTGCCACTATCATTCACACTAAAAACAAAAACTGTCTTGAGAGTGTTCTAGCCCCGTTTGGAATGATTAAGAGACATTCTAGATGGAGATCTTGCTTTCCAATTGGGGTCCGACTGAGGGAGATAAAAACAAAATCTAGTATACAAGTGCTTCCTGGGTCCTTAAAATAGTCCCTGCATGCACCTTCCATCAACATCTCCCCGTTGCAGTGACCATTCTCTCTTGTGCACGCACTATTCACCCTTTCTTATCCTCTTTCCCTTTCCTCAGAATTTCCAGATAAAATGTGAAAAAAAAATAGATCTATAAGGGAAGGACCTTGAGAATATGATGCTGAGTGAAGTTAGTCAGAGGGAGAGAGACCAACACATAATAATCTAAAGAAACATAATGATGAAACCCAAAGAGAGAAAAACAAAGAACATGGTAACCCTATTCAGTAGGAAGCATGACATTTGGGGGGACTGGGGAATAGAACAGGAAGGTAGCAGTGACTGTGGTAGAGAGAAATATTCAACCAGGAGGAAGAGGAGGAGGAAATGTGGAAAGGGGGAAAGCATCATGCTTAAAGCCCTACCAGCAATGGTACTATTAATCAAAAAAAAAAAATAAGCATCTCTTAGAGAAGCAGACTGGTGAGTGGAAGGTAAACAGGGGTGGGATTACTGGTGGAGGTACATGGACACTGCTAAAGGGATCAGTGTTGAAAAACAGTATTCCTCAAACCCAAACATGGGTAAGTGTCATTTTGGTACTTTGAGTGTTTGAGTGTATAATCAAAGTTAATGTTCTGCTTAGTTCACTTGGCATGAATCATTGAGTATTCTTTCTCTTGGAAGGTTTCCTTACTCCACAATGTTTTCCCTGTTGGATGGGGATGAGTTAGGAAATCATAAAAATTAAGGACTCTACTAAGTGCATGTTCACTTTCAAGACATCAGGAAAAACCTTGTAGCTAGTAACCAGATTTGGGATCCCTTCAGAAATTCCAGAGAAACAATTCTTTTTAGTGCATGAAATACTTCTTGAAAGCAATCTTATCAGAAAACTTTATTTAGGAAAGTTTCTTTCAGCCTGGCTCTGCGCACCAGAAAGAATAAACTAGGATGGTATCTGTTCCTGCCTGCCCGCCCTCGCCCTGGTTTCCATTCCAAGCATTTATTTTGCAAACATGTGGAGCCCTGAGTTGACAGAGCTGGAGAGCATCTGACCTTGCCCAACAGGTATGATTTATAGCATATTTATCACAAGCATTTTGTTGCAATGCCCTGAAGAGCAGGGAAATCTCTCAAGGAGATTTTACAAGATCAACAGCCAATTTACAAAATCTGTTCCACAAACCAGGCTGTGATCAACAGAGCTACAAAGCCAGAATTCTTTAAGGCAATATTGATCTAATAATGTTAGGTCTGGTTCTTTGGTCTCCATGTCACCCACCTTCAGCTTGGTGTAGAGCTCACTCAAAATTCATTGCTACTTGCTTCCCTCACAGAAGAGTTAACAATCACATTAACATTCATTCTATTATGGACTGTCCACAATCATGATGTCTTATTAGATGTCCTCAGGCTAAAGAGATAGTCCAGCAGGTAAGGTGCTTGCCTTGAAAGCATCCAGCCCAAGTTGAATTCCTGGAATTCCTTATGGTCCCATGATCCCTACAGAAGTGATCCCTGATCTCAGAACCAGGAGTAAGACCTGAGCACAACCAGGTGTGACCCAAGAAATATCAGGTATCTTCAGATTTTTCAGATTTCTGTCTCCCTGTGGCATGTGAATGACAATTTTTCAATACTATGTATTTCTGTTTCTTCCTCTGTTCTAAGAGAATGCTGGTAGCCTATGTTATCCTGTAAGGATTCTGTGGAATTTGAATTATTACAGTTTCTTAGCACAGTGACAGACCCAGAATAAGTTGAGGATTAGATGGAGTGGGTAATTTAAAATTAGCTGCCCAGGATGGAGGAGTAAGTAAGAGTGGAGTAGAGGAGATAATTGCTTGCAAAAGTGATGTTCCCAAGAATAATACACTTACAAAGGAGATGTAATTGATCCAGGATCCCTAATATAAGTCTTTTTGACTTGGTGACTAGGTGAGTTGGTGATTGCCAATTGCCCAAAACTTCCACAAAGATTTTAGTTTCTAACTATGTCCCAAGGGAATAGTAGCAGGTGAATTTAGGGTTCAACAAATTTTCTGTTTCTAGTTTGACTGGCTGAAGGGGAACCACCCCCGGGGTCAGGAGTTTCAGGCTCAGCATGACAAATAAACTTGCCCCTGAATGGCCGACCCTTGAATTAAAAAAATTCACATAAAGTTTCAATGAAAATATACAGCATGTGTTTTCAAGAATTTACACTTAGTTCATCAAACTTATTGTCCTAGGAGAGTTGTTTGGAGTTCAAAACTAATGAGCTTTTTTAGATGTCTTTAGAAAATCTTTTCTGTTTTAATTAAAAAAAGAGAATATTTGGTGGCTTTGAAAGTTGTTCCAAGTGTCAAACTAATAATATTAATAATAAATTTCCCAAAACATTCAACCCCTACAGTTTCAAAATGACTTATACTTTGAACCTCAGGGATATGAGTTATTACCAGAGTTTGTCATCTCTTTTATGGGCTTTTCCAAAGGAAAAAAAGGACTACTTTGCAGAAGTTTACTAAAGTTTGCCAACATTTATGGTTGAGGGATGTTCATAGCCCAAAAGACGTCTAGAACATTCTTTGCCTGAACCCCCTGAGGAAGACCCTAACTGGACAGCATCAATCAAGCCAGGTTGTGATCACACTGACTTTGCCAATTTCCTTCATTTTGGACCCTTTAGACTAGGGAACCCAATTTATATCTCCTAGCATGGGTGATATATTTGTAAGTGACTATCGGGTAGAAAAAGAGCAATTTTATTTAGAGTGTGTGCAAAACAGCCAACTGCCTTGAGGCTGCCCCAGAACACTTGTCATCTGATGACCTCTGGTGGTAGAATTTTTTCCAGCCCTGTGCAGCGATGCTTCTGAGCCAAGCCATCCAACCATGTTACATTTTCCTACATTCCTTTCCTCCTGTTTTGTCATTCACATGAAGAAAGGAACAAGAATCAGTTGCAAACACCCAAAACAAAGTGGTGCATGTTCGTGATCAGACTGTCATTTCTTAAAGTTGCCTGGTGCCTTCTCTTTTCAGTGATCCTCAAGTACATTTCCTGTAGAAAGAGGAAGGGAGCCGACATGAAGGAAAATGTGGCCTCCACCACCGCTTTCCTTCTTCTACTTTTTCTCAACATCAATCTTCTGAATGGTAAGTAAAGACTCTAGAGCTCTTTCATTCACTGGGAAGTTTAGGGAGAGGGTGGAGAAGCCATCAAGTCCTCTTGCAGTGCCATTATAAGAAATGAAAGTGCTTGTGTGTTTGCTGCTATTAATATTGCAACATTTGGGACATTAAAATAAAAAAATTCAGGCAATTGCTGCCTAATCTTATCACTGTATTTTGATTTCTATAATCACTGTAGGACTGCAGTGAAGCAGCTCTGTCTGATAAGAGCAGAGGTTAGTCCAGACTCTTCCAGGATCTAGCTGTGTTACCTTAGTCCATTACCTAATCACTCTGGGCTTCCATGTTTTCAAAGTGAGGATACTGATGGATGCCCCATATCAGATTACATGATGCATGTGAAAAAGTTTAGAAAAACTCTGAAGAGGTGTAAAGTATTGCTGCTACATGGTAAGAAACAGGTTTAGTCAACTCTATAATCTGAGCTGATGGGGGGAAGAGGTCCTCAACTCAACTCTGGTGTATGAACCTGTTTAAGTCTTCACTTCTGTATATTTCGTGATGTGTATACTGTTGTATATACTTGCACATATTAACCTCGCCATATATACCTAGTTTCAAATACTAGTTTGTATATACCACATAAACATATGCCTCTGTGTGTACTAATGTAGTGGTCTTAAAGTATGCACCTGCATGTATTTTCTGTATTTCTGACATGGATTGCACATGGGTATTTAAATGTGCCTATGTCTATTGTATCTATGCAATTGTGTTTGCATATATTTTAAGGAACTAGCAAAGTAGTTCAATAATTTTAACTGTCTCCACTAACATGGGTAGTACCATTAGATTTATGACTGCTCATAATTTCACAACTTTACTTCTCTCTTGCATTTCCTAGAGGTACTGTTAATAACCAGAGAAATATGAAAGAGCTAAGTTTTCAGAGAGAGAACAAGGAAAGCATAGATCAATATAATCTCATAGGAAACTTTAAGTCCTCAAATTACCCAAATTGGCAATTTCTGACTATGCTCGTTACTGAGTATAGTGGATTGGGGGACTTTCTTTAAAGTAAGCTTTTATTTTTAATTTCACATATTCTTCCCTTGATGCAACAAAAACTCACTTTAGCCTTTGAAAACATCTTTTTTTTTTTTTTTTTGGTTTTTTGGGCCACACCCAATGACGCTCAGGGGTTACTCCTGGCTATGCGCTCAGAAGTCGCTCCTGGCAGGCAAGGGGGACCATATGGGAACCGGGGGATGAAACCGTGGTCCGTCCTAGGCTAGCGCAGGCACCTTACCTCCTGCGCCACCTCCCGGCTCCCTGAAAACATCTTGATGATTTGTTCTCTAAGGGAAAAGCAAAGAAAAGAGCAATCAGGTAGTCACAGACTATTTTCATGGGGCAGGAAGCTGGCATGTAGTTGAACTTGGGTAGACACTATCAACCTTCACACGATATCATGCTTTGAATTCATCTTTCCAGTTGTTTACCCAATGTCCCCTTTTTACACTGTGGTTCTCTAGGCTTGTTCTTTTTAATATGCTGAAGGTTCTGACCTAACATGAGTAAAGGGGAGGGGGAGATAACAAAAAAAACTTCCCCCAGAGTTTTGGAGATCTACAATAGAAAGCTCTGATCTGTACCCCTGATTTCCCAAACTAAATACTCAGGTATTCCACTTGGCCAAAGGAAAGTCAGCTGTGTTTGTGTGGATGAACAGGACTGTCTTCCTGGACCAACAGCATCAGAGAAAAGTCCAAAGTCCCTTTATTTTCTCTTTGAACTGAACAGCTAAAGGAAGAGCACTGAGGAAAGTTCACCACAAGCTCTGTGTATTAGGCAACTGAAATCTCCATCCTCTTGACAGTCTATTTGCCACGTCACTTCTTTCAAACCTTCTGGGTTCCAGCAAATATCTGATGTAGCATTTAGATAATAATGGTAACTCTTCTCCAGGAAACCCACACTTCCCCCACACACACACACACACTTTTTATCATGTCCATGAAGAGCCAAAGGGTAGTAAGTTCCTTTTTACATCATCACAGAGAGATCCAAATTGATGAAGGGAAACCTAAGACAGAAAAGATCTACCAAGATTCAGAAACAAAGCTTAGGCTGGGAAGTAAATCCTACCTCAAAGATGAATATAATCAAGTCAAAGTGAAGGAAAAGAAGAAGATAAGAGAAACCAAAGTAAGAGCAGAAAGAAGCAATACTTCCCCCAGATTACTCCCCTGGCCCTCATCATCAGGCTGATTCCTGTGGGTAGCTTATATCTATGAGAGTGGGCCCAGGGTGGAATGCACTTGAATATTGACTTTGGTGACTTCTGGCTTTTCCTAGGGCAATCAATTCCTGAAAAACCTAAATTCTATAAGTGTCGTTCTCCTGAAAAAGAAACCTTCACCTGCTGGTGGAATCCTGGGGCAGACGGAGGACTACCTACCAATTACACGCTGACTTACCACAAGGAAGGGTAATGTTCTATACAACTCCATATGCATGTTCTTATACTGAAGACCCAAGAACCCTGGCTTCCAATTAGAATGTTCATGTTTACTTGGCTGGACACTAATGAAGGATCACACCACTGTGACAAAGGACTTGAAAGTCCATGTGAACATTCTCCTGTGCATGTTCTTGAGGAGCAATTTCTTTGTGTATGAGCTTCTCTGCCACCCCAACCATGCAGCATAGCAATGTCTTCATTGCCTATTGCAAGTGAAGTTTGCATTCTCCCATCTTAGATAAGTCATTACTAAGTAATGGTTGATTTTAGATCCTCAACACTTGTCCCAGGAGTCAGGGAGACTGAGCAAGGTGCTGGAACCCAGGGTTCTTTCTTTATCACTGCATAAGCTCCCAAGCACTGATAAGCACAAAGCTAAGAGTGACCCTTAGATATCACCAGGTGCAAAAAAATAAAATAAAAAGAAAGAATTGTAAAAGTTGAGAAATTAAAAGTCTTCTCTATACATATATGTAATATTTTAGAACTTGATTTTTAAATTTTAATGTCCTTCATTTTTATACATAAGAGATTTAAACTTAGGTGGAAAGGACAGTGTAGAGTCCTATATTCTAGGCCCCATACTCATGTAATACTTTCCTGGCCAGAGATCTAGAAATCTCCCATTTCTCCTTCCCCATGTTCTCTAACCTCTAGTCAAAAACAATTCAAGGAAAAATAACAGAAAGGTCTATTCATTCTCTTGCTCCAGTTAAAACCCACTTCACCTAGATGAATGAAACAAACAAACCAGGAGACACCATGACAAGTGAGTGACTAGTAAGCACAGAGGTGATAGGTCACCATTTCAACCAAATGGCAAACCAGTCCTGGGAAAAACACCTTTAGGAGCCTTTTCAAAAATGATTGTCTGACTTTCTATGAGTTCAAACTAGAGAAAGTCTCCGATGGCCCTGGAATCCAAAAGCCAGCCTACCACAGTCCTACCCAGATCCTTCAGTGCAGTTTGGGTCTAATGCACTAAAACTAGATTTTATGCCTTAAAGCCAGACTTTTAATGAGCACTACTTTTGCAACATACAATTATCATGAAATCCTCAACAGCCCATGGCACATCAACTTTTAAAGTTCTTTAATATTAAAGAAAATAAAGAGTTTTCTAAATCATGAATGTTAGAACTTTACCTGAGCTGATTGCAGGATCCACCATCTCCCAGGGGACAGGGAATGATGAACTAAATGGATTCCTCTCTGGGAAGAGCCCCTCCTGGAAATCCCATCAGAGTTATATGTTTGCCTGATGAAGCAAAACATTTACTGGTAGCAACAATTGGACCACTTCCCAGAGACTACATTTTATTGTACACAAGATGTCATGTCATCTCTTCTGGAACAGAAAAGGGTGTCATTTAAACAGATTACAGGAACTCAAGCTGGCACCCAAAACCAAAGAAGCTTTACATCTGTATGGTGTATCTTGTATTGAATTCCCCAACTCTAAATCTGAGCATGTTAATGAGCCAGTTGGTATCTGAAATATATTCTTGCATGCTCTTCATTCTGTGGCCAAGTTAGTATGGTCTGAAATATACTGATATCAATTTTTTTATTTTTTTGTATCAATTTTAATTCATTTTAATCTTGTTTTAAATTTTTAATTAAGCATCTGTGTGCAGTAAGTTTTATTTGGGGTGGGGTGAGGTAATGGCCCTGTCCCATTTCTGAGATGACTGATGTTATTGTCCTTGTTGTGGTGATTCTCTAACTATGAGGAGTTCATATATTTATTAGCTGAGGTTAATATATAACAAAATCGACAAAAATCTGTATAAAAGGGGCCAGAGAGATAGCATAGAGGTATGGTGTTTGCCTTTCATGCAGAAGGTCGGTGATTCAAATCCCCGGCATCCCATATGGTCCCCTGAGCCTGCCAGGAGCGATTTCTGAGCATAGAGCCAGGAGTAACCCCTGAGCGCTACCAGGTGTGACCCAAAAACCAAAAAAAAAATCTGTATAAGAGTAGTTGATGATTTAGAGTTATTGGTACCCAAAGATAACATATACTTCTTTATCAGCATGTTCTTATCTGTCTTGCCTCTAGGATAAAATGGTCAGGGAACAGAAAATTGAAGAACGTTCTTAAACTTCAACTTCTGTTTTCTGTGGGGCTGTTTTTTTAATTTTTGCTTTTCTTTTGGACCATTCAAGTGGTGCCGAGGAATCATCTCCTGCTGGAGCTTGGGTGGCCATATGAGTAGAATATTAGGGATTGATCCTAAGTTGGCCACATACAAAACTAATACCTACTAGCTATCCTATCACTCTGAACCCAATCAAGGTTTTACATTTGAACTACCAAAAAACTACTAGTAAAAATTTATTAAGAAGGAACTAGATTATTTTAAATACTTTCTTATTCACCCCTAATATATTACTTTTTACAGAGAAACACTCACCCATGAATGTCCAGACTACAAGACTGGCGGCCCCAACTCCTGTTATTTTGACAAGAAACACACCTCCATATGGACGATATATATCATGACCATAAATGCCACAAATGAAATGGGAAGCAGTTCCTCAGATCCACTTTATGTGGATGTGACTTACATAGGTAAGAAGATTTGTTTCTCCATTAGGGATCTACCAATAACCTAGTTTATATCTTCTTGATTTTAATGTGAATCAGGAAAAAAAATAAAGATGAGAAAAGTCCCAATATCCTTGTCAACTGAGTATTTCAAGCCAATTTTTATCAAATCATTCATGACCATAATACCGTCAGTTGGGATACTTGTGTTAGGTGTTTTGTCTTGACCCTTCTTTCCATCTTTCTTTACCCAACAGGAATATTCTATTTGTTCTTTCCTAATTTGTTTTTCTCTCCAACCCTCCTTCTGTGACTGATGTTACCCCTTCCCTCAATAAGCTGAGATTTCATTACTCTTCTATGTTTTTCCTATAGATGGAGTCTTTATTCTGAGACTGTATTTGTGTGGCTCTACATGCACAGTAATTGCATTTTTAATATATGAATGGCTCTTAGCAACTTGGCCATAATTTTTTAAAAATAAAGAACAGCTGCATGGACAGCTGGCTGAAAATCAAGATCTCAAGTGCAATATTTATAAATGTTATCAGTAAAATGAAGTCAAACTGAGATCTGCTTCATTATTTTTATGGTCAATATTGAACTATAGCAATTAGACCATAACCACTAGTTAGCAGAAAGGACAAAATGACAAGCAGAAAAGAGATGATTGAGCCAAAACTGGGTTCAACCCTACTCTAGGGTAATAACTCAAGTTGTAATATATTAGGGTACCTAAGGCTTTTCAACTGACCTACCACCACAAAGTTTTTTTCAATCAGATTAAGACTCTCAAGTAATCACTTGCCCAACTTCCCACTAGCATGGTTGTTATTACTAACCTTTAAAGATTAGAGAAAGTTTCCAGAGTTCATCATATATATTTGCAACTAGCAAATTACTGACAAGAGCATAGAAATTGAATTTAATCTTAGCTTTAAAAAAATTTTAAGTAGGTCCTTTAACAAGAAGAATTAAATATGTTTCAGATATATAAATAAAGTAGATGTGATGTCTTAAAGATACTATTGCCAAATAATTCCACTTGCATGGGTTCTTTCTTGAATTTCTGTCTTCTAAAATGCTAACATACTTAACATCTGAGGGCAGGCAATAAGAACAAGAAAAATTTTGAGACAAGCAAGTGTTATAATGAACATCCTTTATCAAAAAAATTGGATGTAGTCACTTACAAAGACTACGTATATTTAAAAAGAGTAAAATCAATGAGTATATCAAATTCACTTTGACTCTAGAAAATAATTCTCTAATGAAAGAATGTGTTGAATCATCATTTTTAAAATAAAATGTGAAATTCTCCTATCACCCTCAGATTATGGTTGGTGGCTGGCCTAAAGAAGTTTATTAAAAATTAGTTTTATCCACAGTGCATTTTCTTTTTTTTAATAATTTTTATTCTGACCAATTTGAATTATAAGTCTTTCACAGCTATATTCATAGTGACAATGAATTAGGGCTATTCCCACCACCAGTGTAATCCTCCTTCCACCCCTGTTCCCAGGATGCATCACATACCACCCCTCTTACCCCCTGGAGTGTTAGTGTAACTCCTTTGTGTATAGCTTGTTGTAGATTGGGTTATCTTCATTCTATTGTCGTTGACTTTGGGTTTGGCGTTTAAGGTTTGATCAATTTTTATTTCTGCGCAATGTTCATGTGATTGTTTGCTCATGGTACTATCCACACTTTTTTCCCTCAATTTTGTATTTAAATTATTTATTTAAAGAAAATGTATCACATTGTTGACATAACTGATCATAATACATTTGTTTCAGGATGACATAAAGCAGTTATTAAGAAATAGAAACAGAACAGAGAATTTTTAAAAAATGGAAGGGGAGAGAATTCATTAAAAATTATATTTGTTAAACTTACTGTATCACCTATAAAGTCATTAATGTAATAGCTGAAGGTTTAGTATGCACCCATTTTTTTCTCCAGAAATGGGAAATACATTTTAAAAAATAGTGTGTGTGTGTGTGTGTGGCAATTGTCATTTGCATAGGCACAGCAAAATATGAAAGAAATTGGAAATAAACACCTTTGGCCTAAAAAACAGGGAGATCTTACCCCCAAAGCACTTTGGCATAAGACCAACTCAAGGCTCAAGGCATACTCGATTGTCTAACCCCCTAGTTATTCTCCGTGGTCAGCTTTTCAGTCTCATAGTTGTTGCTGTCAGGTTTCTGTAGTTATGGATCCTGGTTTCTGTATAGTTCTTCAAACACATTTTCTATCAGCTTGACTCTCATCCAATGATAATCTGCAATACAGAATGACAACATTGACTGATATCTCAAAAGCAGAATTTGCTATTCTTTTTGAATAATTATTTGCTAGAGATGCTTGAAAACAATAATTCTGAACTGGAGAGAAATTTGCTTCCCCAGGATATTTGGCAATGTTAAGAGACATATATGGGGGCCCGGGAGATAGCATGGAGGTAAGACATTTGCCTTTCATGCAAAAGGTCATTGGTTCGAATCCCGGTGCCCCATATGGTCCCCCATGCCTGCCAGGAGCAATTTCTGAGCATAGAGCCAGGAGTAACCCCTGAGCACTGCCGGGTGTGACCCAAAAAACAAAAAAGAGAGACATATATGACTGTTGAAATCAAGGAGGAAGAACAGAAAAAGAGTGGGTGTAACTGACATGCCATACTCTAGATGTGATGGTAACCATCCTACAATTCTTGGGATTAACACACACACACACACACTCACATACACACACATACACACACACACACGCAACACTATTTTGTGCTTCAATCTGTGAATAGTGTTGAAATTGAGAAAAGTTTCTTAAAGGATCATCCATCCCCAATATCTTGCTCAGTTGTTTGTAGAAGTGCATTTTTGACCAGAGACATTTTTCACAATTGTGTTCCATGGAAAGCCCATATTAAAGAACTACGTTTAATAAATTCATACAAAATAGTTATCCTTGGGGCCAGGCGGTGGCGCTGGAGGTAAGGTGCCTGCCTTGCCTGCGCTAGCCTAGGACGGACAGCAGTTCGATCCCCCAGTTTCTCATTTGGTCCCCCTAGCCAGGAGCGACTTCTGAGCGCATAGCCAGGTGTAACCCCTGAGCGTCACTGGGTGTGGCCCAAAAACCAAAAAAAAAAAAAAAAAGTTATCCTTGAGTGTTTAACTTGTGACATACCTTGTAAACATCACGTGGCAAATTCTATGGCTTTTTGTTTAGGGTACTAGTTGGTTATAATATCAGATGTGTTGTGGTTATTCTCAATTTTAGTCCACCTAATATGAAGACAGATTTGAGAAGGGAATAAATGGATATAAAATGTAACTGTCCCTCAGAGCTAAGATTAAAGTGAATTTCATGTTAGAACTTGTGGTATGTCACTTTTAATGAGGCTTTCACCAGCCTGTGCTTGAAAATGCTCCACTTTAACTATTTTAAAGCATTCCATCAGTTATGCTAGTTCATTCACAATGTTGTGCAATAATCACCATAATCTATGTCCAGAATACTTTCATTCCTTCAAATGGAAAGTTCCTGCACTTTAATATATACCAAATTTACCTTTTACTCTAGTCCCAGAGCAATCATTATACTCTATTGCTGTAGATTATTCATCTAAATGGAATCATATAGTAGGTCCCATTTTAGGTCTAGCTTCTTTGCTTTGTAAGTTCTATCCAAGTCTTAATATTTCCTTCTATGGATTTCCTTCTATGGAAATAAGCATTTCCTTCTATGCATAAACAATATTCCATTACATGGATATTGTTTTTCCATCTGTCAATTTGTATACACTTGAATTGTTTCCAACCCTTGACTATGATGAATGTGCAGCTGTGAACATTAATGTCTAAGTTTTTATTTGAATCCCTGCTTTCAATTTTTTGGTGTGGCTTCTAAGGAGTGAATGTTCTGGGTGGCATGATTAACTTTCCTGGAAATTTTCAGATTTTTTTCCATGCTGGATGTATTGTTTTATATTCCCATCTGCCATGTATGAAAATTTCAGTTTCTCCATATTCTAACCAACACATGTTGTTTCCCAGTTTTCAAACTTTAGTCTTCTTTGAATATAAAATGGCCTGGAATAACCCTCAGATTGTGATTTAGACTTGTATTTTCCAAATGACTGATGAAACTGAATGTCATTCATGCTGTTGGTTGTTAGTGCCTACTTAAATTTTGTACCTCAGGCATATTACTTTTTGTTTATTTGTTTTGAGTCACACCCAGTGGCTCTCAGGGGTTACTCCTGGCTCTGAGTTCAGGAATCGCCCCTGGCAGGCTCTGGGGATTCTGAGAATTGAACCACCTTTGGTGTTGGGTTGGCTGTGTGCAAGGCAAATGCCCTACTTCTATGGTATCTTTCCAGCCAACAGGCGTATTACTTAATTCAACTTAATCCCAATGCATGCATCAGCACCTGATATGAAATGCATTGCGTCATATAACTACAATAGAGTGAAATGGTATAGCAAGTTGCCTCCATTCCTTATATTCAAATATCATTTTTACTAAATATGTGATTATAGGAAAATAATTTTCTCTTCTATAAGTCTAACTTTTCCTCTCTATAATGGGTATTAATAATACTATTCCATGAAACTATTACTATTTCCTTATTACTATTAATAATTACTAATAGTAGTAAATACTATGTAGTATTTATAATATTATAAATATGTATAATACCTATATTTATAATATTCATAATGCTATAAGTCATATTTTATTTGTAATATAAATATATTATGTTGTGATTATATTATAAATTTATTATGAATTTATCATTTATTATACATATTATATTTACATATTATATTTATAATATTATAAGTTATAATATTTATAAATAGTAGTAGTATTTATTACTATTTTCTTTATTACCCAAAAGTCCAATATCAAAATTAATATTAAATAAATTTTTAAAAATTCAATCTCTACCACATTTTAGTAACTGAATATTTGAGAGGTTATATTTTATTCAAGATAGAAAGTAATATTTATATTAAACATAAAATATAACTGCTTAAGCAAAGATGAACTCTGTTACCCACTGAGATTAATTATTAATAGATCATTCATAAGACCTTTGTGCATGCCATTGAGAGTGAGCTTCTTCCTAGATGAGGGAAATAAGATATTTTTAATCACTTCCCTGTAATCCTTCACTCCAATTTCCAGTTGTACAATGCAGTTCAATTTATATAATCTGGTATCTGTTATCACAAAAATTCTTCAGTGGCTACCTTACCTTATGGCTAATATAATTTTAGCTGCTTATTATTCTTACCACCCAATCTTTAAACACCTTATGGTTCATCACCTAATACAAACATGATAAAGTACATAGTTAAAGTTATATAAGTCAGAACCTTTGTCTTCCATAGGTGGGATTAGTAGCTGGGATCAATATAATAAGTAGAAACTCAGTTCAGGTTAGAAAACATGAGAATAAAATAAAGGTGCAAGAAATGAGTACCACAAGAATTTATTTCATGTTACAGTTGAACCAGACCCTCCTGTCAATCTGACTTTGGAAGTGAAACAGCCAGAAGACAGAAAACCCTACCTGTGGATAAAATGGTTTCCACCCACCCTGGTTGATGTAAGATCCGGTTGGCTCACACTCCAGTATGAAATTCGATTAAAACCTGAGAAGGCAGATGAGTGGGAGGTGAGTCAACTAGAAGGATTTTGAAGGAACTGTGATCTTTGAAAATTGAAGCTCTTAAGAAAAGAACAGGGCATTTCTCTTAATCATTGGGTCCCCCCATGTTGCCTACCTGAGACTGAACTGGCCCACCCACATGTGAAAGGGCTTCCTTTTCTCAGGAACTTATTTTCAGAGTTCTGTCAGGTCAGTTCTTTACACTGAACAGCCTCTTCCATCTGGTTTCCAACCTAACTCCCTCTGTGTGTTTTACTTCTAGTCATCTATAAGCATATGAAATGGGACTAAATAAGGTGTTGGTAGGACTGATTTCCGAGTAACCTCTGTCAGCATTGTAAGTGACTGACTATATTTGTAGTTCACTTGTAAATAATTCAATATAAAACAATCAGATAGTAAATTTTAGCATTATCATATTTAAGCCTTAACTACTTAGAATATATCTCTTTTCAAAGGGGATAATTCATAGTCAAAATAATAGAATCACAAAAAATTAAGTTCATTAGCTTCATTTAATAGCCACTCCATATTAATCCCCTTATTACTTCCAAAGTATCTTAAACAGTTAATTTTCTATCCAACCAGGCTATCTACTGTGGCTAGTTGTTATGTTCTGTGCTAAGGAGATTGGAGTACTATCCCACAGAGTAGTCTAGCTCCTGCATTTATTTGATTAAGTTTTTGTGCAGTTATTTAGTTTATTTTCTTCCTCTGAGTTTCCCATAAGCAGACTCTATATCTAAAGACTTCATTATAAGGCTATAAAGCCTTGGTTCAATTCCTGGTACCATGTAGTCTCTGAGCACTGCCTGGTGTGACAATAAAAAAGAAAGAGGAAAGAGAAAGAAAGAAAGAAAGAAAGAAAGAAAGAAAGAAAGAAAGAAAGAAAGAAAGAAAGAAAGAAAGAAAGAAAGAAAGAAAGAAAGAAAGAAAGAAAGAAAGAAAGGAAGGAAGGAAGGAAGGAAGGAAGGAAGGAAGGAAGGAAGGAAGGAAGGAAGGAAGGAAGGAAGGAAGAAAGAAAGAAAAAAAGAAAGAAAGAAAGAAAGAAAGAAAGAGAGAGAGAAAGAAAGAAAAAGGGAGAAAGAAATAAAGAGAAAGAGAAAGGAAAAGATATAGATTTCATTTGATGTAGGTTGAACAATTTTTGGAAGATATAATTATTTCAGAGGTGACAGTCTATGCTTCAGATTGTTTCATATCAGGACACACATACACAATCTGGATGACCCACCATAAATAATGTTAGAACCAACACCTGGATTAGAGAAGCAACAACCTGATCAATTGATTATTAACTTGCTTTTAATTTGTGCATTGTTCCTTTGGCATAGATTAATCACTCACTCTCATCTAGTGCACAATTAATAATCCTGAATCACTTATTTTCTTAGGTTTCTTAAAAATAACAAGTCCCCTGCCTTGCATGCAGAAGGAACGTAGTTTGAATCCCAGCATCCCATATGGTCCCCCGAGCCTGCCAAAAGCTATTTCTGAACGTAAAAGCCAGGAATAACCCCTGAGTACTGCCTGATGTGACCCAAAAACCAAAAACAAGCAAACTAAACAAAAAGACCAAGTCTCAACTTTATTAACCAATCTTCTTCCATAATACAAAATCTGGTAATAGATTTATCCTTCTGAAGTAGAGTTTCAAATAGATGGGAAAAGAAATTTTACTTTGGTGTAAGAAAATTTTAAGATGTTTTTTCTTTATTAACTTAATTTTCACATTAGTATGTCCATGTTATCAATTTTATCCTTCCCTGCCAGCAACACACACACACACACACACACACACACACACACACACAATCTATTCACCCAAGTATAAGCAATTCTTAAGAGAAGTAGGTTGAGTGGGAAGGATGGTGACCTACCTGAGACTAACCAAGTCTGCCTTTTCAGACCCTCCCCTCAAGTCATTTACTCTCTAAAACATATGAACAGATGTGTTAGAACACATATCAGAAGTAACTTCTCTTTGCCTTGTTCCTCCCCAGACACATTTTGCTGGGCAGCAGACTCAGTTTAAGATTCTCAGCTTATATCCAGGACAGAAATACATTGTCCAAATTCGTTGCAAACCCGACCATGGATCCTGGAGTGAGTGGGGTTCAGAGAGATCAATCCAGATACCTAATGGTAAGTGCCTAAGCTATCATATTATTATATTTGTAAATATTTTTAAATTCAAGAAATTTATTAGAGTAGTATGTAGTAACCAACAGGAAATGATTTTCAATCTTAGTCAGAATAAGGAGCTAGGCTTATCATCTCTTCACTGCATATCAAGACATTTCAAAAGAATCACTCTCTGATCTTTGCAGGGAGGAATTGTTTTAGCAAAGCTGCAGCTATGGCTGTGGAAGGTCCCTGGGCAGACGGGCAGGGAGACCTTAGTGGTTGGTCTTTCTTCCCTCCTCCTCTGTTCCATCCAAGTCATTTAAATCGGGTTATTATCAAGTTCTTATAGAATCTGTTAGGTGGTATCTCATTTCAGGGATGGATTTTGAATTTCTGGCATCATTACATGTCAGTCTCTTCATTGAGACACAGTATAAGAAATACTATTCCATCTAAGTGCCCTTTGACTTGGTGGCTTGTATTCCTCTAGGATATGAGTCTTATTACATTCCTAAAATGCTTTATTATTCATCAAGTCCTACCTTGTTTGATTTTCCAACTTGCTTATTATTAAGAAAGAATATAATAGGTTCCGGAGCAGTGGCACAAGGCATGGCATCTGCCTTGCAGTGCACTAGCCTAGGATGGACCGTGGTTCCATACCCTGGTGTCCCATATGGTCCCCCAAGCCAGAAGCAATTTCTGAGCACATAGCCAGGAGTAACCTCTCAGTGTCACCGAGTGTGACCCAAACACAAAAAAAGAGAAAGAGAAGAAAGAAACAAGAAAGAAAAGAAGAAAGAAAGAAAGAAAGAAAGAAAGAAAGAAAGAAAGAAAGAAAGAAAGAAAGAAAGAAAGAAAGAAA
>PVKC010008238.1:0-28285 GCA_004027635.1 Crocidura indochinensis | reverse complement strand
AATATTATGCAGCCATCAGGAGAGATGAAGTCATGAAATTTTCCTATACATGGATGTACATGGAATCTATTATGCTGAGTGAAATAAGTCAGAAGGAGAGAGAAAGATGCAGATTGATTTCACTCATCTATGGGTTCTAAGAAAAATAAAAGTCTTCTTTGCAACAATATTCAGAGACAACGAGAGGAGAGCTGGAAGCTCCAGCTCACTTCATAAAGCTCACCACAAAAAGTGGTGAGAGCAGTTATGGAAATAACTACACTGATAACTACCATAATCATGGGAATGAATGAGGGACCTGGAAAGCCTGTCTAGAGTACAGGTGGGGATGAGGTGGGTCAGAGGGAGCTTTGGGACAATGGTGGTGGGAATGTTGCACTGATGTAGCGGGGTGTTCTTTGCATGACTGAAACCTAACCACAATTATATCTGTAATCAAGATGTTTAAGTAAATAAAAATAATTAATAAAAAAAAGAGTTCCTTTCTCTCCACATCCCCGCCAGCACTGATTATTCTCATTCTTTGAGATGTGGGCCAATCTCTGTGTTGTGAGGTGGTATCTCATCGTTGTTTTGATTTGCATCTCCCTGATGATTAGTGACGAGGAACATTTTTTCATGTGCCTTTTGGCCATTTGTATTTCTTTTTTATCAAAGTGTCTGTTCATTTCTTCTCCCCATTTTTTGATGGTGTTAGATGTTTTTTTCTTGTAAAGTTCTGTCAGTGCTCTGTATATTTTGGATATTAGCCCCTTATCTGATGGGTGTTGGGTGAATAGTTTCTCCCACTCGGTGGGTGACTCTTGTATCCTGGGCACTATTTCTTTTGAGGTGCAGAAGCTTCGCAGTTTGATGTATTCCCTTCTGTTGATCTCTGCTTCCACTTGTTTGGAAAGTGTAGTTTCCTCCTTGAAGATGCCTTTTGCCTCAATGTCATGGAGTGTTTTACCGACGTGTTGTTCTATATACCTTATGGTATCAGGTCTGATATCGAGGTCTTTAATCCATTTGGATTTTACCTTCGTGCATGATGTTAACTGGGGGTCTATGTTCACTTTTTTGCAAGTGGCAAACCAGTTCTGCCAGCACCACTTGTTGAAGAGGTTTTCCCTGCTCCACTTAGGATTTCTTGCTCCTTTGTCAAAAATTAGGTACTGCATTGTCTGAGAATTCAAGCCTATTCCACTGATCTGAAGGTCTGTCTTTATTCCAATACCATGCTGTTTTGATAACTATTGCTTTGTAGTAGAGTTTAAAGTTGGGGGAAGTAATGCCTCCCATTTTCCTTTTCCCTAGTAGTGCTTTAGCTATTCTAGGGTGTTTATTGTTCCAGATGAACTTCATAAGTGCTTGATCCACTTCTTTGAAGAATGTCATGGGTATCTTTATAGAGATGGCATTAAATCTGTATAATGCTCTTGGAGCCAACTTGACCAAAGACGTGAAGGACCTATTCAAAGAAATCTATAAATCCCTCCTCCAAGAAATAAGAGAGGACACACGGAAATGGAAACACATACCCTGCTCATGGATTGGCAGGATTAACATCATTAAAATGGCAATTCTCCACATGCTTTGAATTTTGTGTGGCAGAGTACAAGGTACAGAAAATACTTACAAGAGGAATACATTTTTGGTCACCCAGAAAGAAATCGGTGTTTATTATATATATTAACTAACTCCAGATTTCTTAGAAAAAGAATACAAAACATCTAGCATTTATCAAGAAGCTTTAAGCATAAGATTTCTATCTATAATGCTACTTCATTTGCATACATTTCCTTCTAAGTTTTCTTTTAAAGTAAGGATATAATCTCCTAGCAGTTTTGGTGTAAGTAGGAAAATTGTTTATTGCCTCAATCATCTTTGATGGGGCATTTACTTCAGTTAGAGAAAAACTCTTTCAGCTCTGCATATCATCATTAGATTTATATATACATATATATAATGATTTAAAAGTACATTTAAGAATAAACACTACTTTTTTCTGTTATGCTATGGAAAATTTGAATTTCTTAAACTAGATAGTTCTGTAGAGGGTGAAGTGTAGTACAAATAGAAATAGATTAGAAGTGAAATGGGGGGCACAGAACCAATTAAAATAATTTTATATTTTTTAATTTTAAAACTCCTATATTACATTATTTTATTTTCTAATACTTTTTAAGTATAGTTCTACTAAAATGTATTAATTTATATTTTTATTTTATTTATTTTTTAAGTGAAAATCCTTTATAGCTTGGTTTACATCTTGTTGAAGAAAAAGTGAACTATGGAGCTGCCTAGTTCGAACATGACAACTACATTTGTGGGACTCTTTAAGACATTTGGGAGGTCATGCCCAGTGGCACTCAGGGTACTCCTGGTTCTGCACTGAGAAATCTCCCCTCGCATTCTTGGGGGACCACTTGGGATGCCGGGATACAAACCAACTTCCGTCCTGGGTCGGCCTGGTGCAAGGCAAAGGCCCTACGTCTGTGCTATCTCTCTGGCCCCTCTTTAAGACATTTTAAAGAAATTTAGACACCATGATTTCCAATACTGCATTAACACAGTCATCATGTTTGGACTGTGTCAGCTCCATAGACTCACTCTTTTCTCGAATGTAACGTAAACAGAGTTGTACAGGATTATTGTTATATTGGTCCATGCAACAGAAAACTGGCCATCTTAAGAGGAAAGGGTGGACCAATTATCTGCCTTGCCAAAGCCTTTCTTGCTGCTTTCATTACCTCAAATCCCCATTTCCCCAATGGCCTGCTTCAGCATTGACACTCTATGATTTCCTTTGAAAAATTGATCTGGCCATACTTCAGGTAGGACAGTATTTGGGCTGATATTATCAGGGCATTTTGGAGTGAGTATGGACAGCCTTCTTTTGTATCTTCTTTCTTCTGGGAGGCCTGACAGCTGAGTACATGCCCCTAAACTTTATAGTATCTATAAAAGTGCTTTGAGTTTCTGGACAACTTTATTTGTTTGAAGCTGTCATCACTAGAGGAACACATTAATTTAACATAATGGACAGCTAACAAAGAGCTTACGAATCCTTCTGTCATTGAATTAATAACTATACAGGTGATACAATAATTTTCACAAATGTGCTTGCTACTATACTTTTCTTTCATTTAAAATGTTCTTTCTTCTCTTTTATTTTTTAAAAATAACTTCTTTTTCATTTATCTGTGTCAACTATGTGATGTATTTCTGTAAATAAAGTAGAAAAATGTGAATCTCCCCCCACTTCCCTTTCAAGAAAAGTAGTAAGGTCAGACTGAAGAAATCTCTTCCCATAGAAGAGGGAATCCCATATCTCATGCTACTTGAACTGGAAATGAAAGAAAAAAACACCAGGAATAAACTGGAGTTAAATATATCTCCAAGTGCCACTATACATCCTATAAAAATTCATAGCCAGAACTCTACCTTGATAACCTAGTTAAGCAACCTGAGAATTTAGAGACAACTACTAGAGGTCACTACAAATAATGCATTGTACACTTCTGGGCAACAACAATTACAACAGGCCCCATCTCTATTAGTTCCCTCCTATTTGCTAGCAAAAAAGCTGCATTTTTATATTTAGTAAACATACTGTGAACCTTGAAAGAACAAATTAGCATGGAGTGGGGAGGTCCTGATGCCTGCTGTTTTCTCTTGCCAACCCAGAAGGCTTGACCCTTTCCAGACTCTAAGTGTGCAAGTTACCACCATTTTATCATGAGACTCCAGTCTCTTCTCATATGCACCCTAGAACTGTGTTTTCACTTGCTAACCAGGTGTGTGAGGTTGCAGCATCTCAATGGGCTGGAGGGACTACCGGGCATATATGACTAAGGGTTTGGAGCTATTACTAGGAAGCTTCAACTGCAAATTTCTGTCCAAACTCATTCCACCATAAACTCAAGTTGCTTCCCAGGTCATTGTAGAACACCAGATATAATGAAGAAAGTAAACTAGACGCTTTATCTAGTGAGTTCTATTGCAATTCAAAGATGATCTCTCTCTTAAAAACTCATGCAAAAATTTTAAGCAAAAAAAAATTTTCCAAATCAAATTGATGAGGCCAACCTTACCCAGATACCAAAAAGAGACAAGAACATCACACAGAAAAGAAAACAAACTAGTGTCCCTAGTGGATAAATATGCAAATTATACTTGAGTGGGCTTGAAAGATCATGTGATGGGTTAGGTACATGTTCTGCATGCAGGATCCTGGGTACTTCCAATGCTCAGCTGCACCACTGGCGCTGACCCAAAGACAAAAATAAAAGCACTCCCAAACCTAAACAAAGAAAACTCAGCATTGCATTTAAACATATAATTACCCACTGGGATTTTTTCCAGGGATGCAGTATGGTTCAGCATATAAACCAATAAAGGTAGTACATGTTCATCAAAAATAAAAAAATTTTAACAAAATAGAGAGGAAGATCTTGCATCTACGAAAGCCACATATGGCAAACATTGCCAACATTACTTTCAGTGATGAAAAACAAAAAGGTTTTTCAAAAAATATCTTTTTTATTAAGTTATATCTAAGATAAGAGTCCAGGATTTATAAAACTAAACAAAAACAACATTTCAAAATAAATAACCCAATAAAAATTGGGCAAAGATCTTAACAGATTCTTCCTCAAAGAATATTTAGAGATAGTGATCAGATATATGAAAAGGGCACTCATGTATACTGGAAATATAACTAAAATCAATGAGTTATAACACACTGATGAGATAAGTAATATCAAGAAGTAGTAACAATCAGTGTTGGTGGGGATGTGGCGAAAAATGAAGCCTCATCCACTGTTGTAAGACTAACATTTTGTTCAGTCTTATGGAAAATGATATGGGTGCCTCAAAAATTACAAAATGAGTTTTCCTATGACCCAGCAGTTTGGGAATCAAATACAGGGCTCCAAATCACTATTTCAAAAAAGATATTATTATTTATTTCCATTTCACTGAAGTGGTAATCACAAAAGTAAAAATAAAAGAAAATAGATGCAACTCAAGTGTCTTAGAATAGATAGGTGGAACAGGAGTCTGGAGGTACCTCCTATGGTATGGTTGTACCACTAGTAGTGAAACAAGACAAAAATCAAACAAAAAATGCAATATCTGAGTGTAGAGCCAGGAGTAAACCATAAAAATTGTTGGGTGTGGCCCAAAGCACAAAACAGAACAAAATAAAATTTCATGCAATGTGTATGGAGTAGAGGGCATTGTGCCTTGTATTTTATTAGAATATAAAGAAATATTGCGATTATAACTTTTGGCAAGTGATAAAAGATGTTCAGAATTGACCTACCTATAGAGTTAGCCAAAGGGGAGGGAAGGCTAGATGAGAGGAGACATTGATGGAGAAATGCTGACATTCTGGGGATGAGACATGATATTGAAACACTCTATGTATGAAATTTTATTCACAGTATTTTAAATCATAGTGCCTGAGTAAAAATCAGAGGAGAAAAAAGAGTCCACTCTATTATTTAACATAGTATTGGAAGCCCAGTCTAGAGAAATTATGCAAGAAAATAAGAAAAATTTTCCAGGAAATTACAGCTGGAAATCTCTGGCTGCTACCCACGCTCATTTTACCATAGATCTAAGTTACATTACAGGCTCTTGTGGAACACAAGATATAATAAAGAGGCTAAATGAGTTACTTTAATCTAGTGATTCTACCAGAAAGAAATCTTTAGGGAAGAAATAAAACTAGCATTTGTAGATGACATAATAATAAACCTAATAATAATAATAATAATAAACCTAGAAAACTCTAATGACTCTATTAAAAGATAGTAGAAATAACGAACTATTATACAATAAAATGGAAGACTGCAAACCTGTTGGTTTTTTACGTTTAAAAAGTGATTGAATTTTTCTATATAATGAAGAAGAGAAATAGCTTAATCAAACAATTAAGTTATAAAAATGAATTAAGGGGCTTAGGATATAATGAAAATATCTGGAGCGATGCTTAACATACATAAAGTCAGTACTCATTCTATGATACTAAATACATGGTCCTTGATGCAACTGAGTATCATTATTAACAATCACACATTCTAGAGCCCAAGCATTAAACTATTTCACTTGCAGAGCTAATTCGAACTTTTCAAAAAGAAGTCCATTAAGCACTGTTTGGGAGATTTCTGACAAAAAATAATTATCTAAAAACAAAATCAATAAGGGAAGTGAAAAACACATATATTAGAAACTAAAATTCACTATTGAAAAAAGACAAAGAAATGATGTGCAAAGCTCGCTATAAAGAATTAATATCATTAAATTTGTCACTCTACTTGCATAATACAGATTCAAAGCAAACTCTATTAAAATTCCAAAGTATCCTTCATAGAAATAGAACAAACATTACTGAAGACTTTATGGAACCACAGGTCTTGAATATTCAAAGCAATAATGAGATAAATGCATGGAGCATGATAATCTTCAACTTCAAACTATGCCACAGAATCATCATAAGCAAAATATTAGAGTAATAAGAGAGCAGTGCTATAGAACTGATAGCCCAGAAATAAGATCTCACATAAGTGTCTAGTTAACTTAGCACAAAGAACTAAATGCAAAAAGAAAAAGGAAGGACAGAAGGGAGGGCAGGAGGGAAACTGGGAACATTGTGGTGGGAAATGTGCACTGGTGAAGTGTGTTAGACATTGTATGATTAAAACTCATTCATGAGCAACTTTGAAACCACAATGTCTAAATAAAATAATTAATAAGAAAACAGAAAGCACAAAAAAAGCAATACAAACAAAAAGTCTTTCCAATATAGAAATCCCCATGGCCAGATGGCTCTCCTGGAAATTTCTACCAACATTTAAAGAATTAATAACAATCCTTCTCTAATATATATATAATATATAATATATAATATATAATATATAATATATAATATTGAGGAAGAGTGAATAACCCAGACCCAATATATGAAAGTATCTTTATCTTGATAACAAAATAAACACAAAACAATCTTAGAAATTGGAAACTAATTTTTATTCTGTTGTATTTTGATTGCATCAAGAGCCATATATGAATGAGTGCTTTTATAACTTTAAAAAAGAATTTGAAAGTTTTGTCCACTTTATAAATTCTTTGTAAATGTTTACCTGAGAGCAAAGTAGAATGCTTCCTTTCCTTTAAATAATTATGTATGTTTACCAGACTCATTTATTTATGATTAGTGCAAATTGCATTTTAGAAATGCATACCCATTTTGGGGGGGGTCATACCTGGCAGCGCCCAGGAGTCACTCCTAGCTCTACATTCAGAAATCGCTCCAGACAGGCTAGGGGGACCATATGGGATGTTGGGATTCCAACCACCATCCTTCTGCATGCAAGGCAAATGCCCTACCTCTACACTATCTTTCCAGCCCCACAGACACATTTCTCTAAGGGATGTCTGTGCAATGAATATTGCATTGCAGTATTATATTGCTACTGCTTTCAGTTGTAGTGGGGAGACTTGCAGGAAAGCAAAAAGTTGACGCCATTGAAAGCAAAGGTTTGAACACCAGTGATGTTTGGCCTGCTCTTTGCTTGGGTCTACAAAAGCTAGGTTGATTACTTTATTAGAAAGAAGTTTGAGTATTAAGCAGACCTTGCTCTGGCATGACTGAAAGGGAATTAGTAAGTCACGATTTTAGAAAAGAAAAACTAGCCTTGTGCCAACTGCACTACAATATTTGTGTTACTAAGCAACAGAATTCTCCTTTTAGTGAAGCCCTAATGATGCTGGCAGCATGGTTTTGGGCTAATGCTTAATACAACTTCATTATCCCAACACTAGTTCAACATTGCATGTGCTGTGCCCGATTAAGAATAACGAGAAGTGTGAGTGCTATTTGCTGCACCTGCATCTAAAAGACAAAATAAAGTATTGATTTGGACAAATGTAATGACGGTCATTTAGTGTGTTTATCTGCTCAAAGCATTCATTTGCACTGACAAAGAATGCAGTACAACCCACTGTTAAATGTATCCTAAAGTCTTAACAATTCTGGCATCCTAGGTCACCTAGACATTATGACATTGGCCGTTACTACCTCTATTATCTAGTCTTTATTGAAGGAATATTTTGATAAAAAATGGGAAATTAAAGTCAGTTGATTGGTCAAATTGTTTGAAGCTTGATATAAATCTTCCCACTTTTTATTAAGGATCCTGAGTTTTATTTCCATTGCAGAAATTATTCATTAAAACACTTGAAAAATTTTCTTTCCAGGGCCAGAATAATAGCACAGCCATAGATCATTTGTGTTGCATGCGGCCGGCCCGAGAAGGACCTGGGTTCCGAGCATCCCATATGGTCTCCCCGAGTCTGCCAGGAGCGACTTCTGAGCACAGAACCAGGAGTAACCCCTGAGCACCTCTGAGTGTGGCCCAAAAACTAAAAACCAAAAAAATTTTTAAAATTTTATTTATATTTTAATATATATTTTATTTATATTATATATTTATATTTTAATTATATTTCCTTTAATTATGGCTTCCAGAATAAGTCATTTAAAGGCTAATGATAGCTTTATAAGTAAACTTTCCCCCCTTCTCTCTCTCTCTCCTAGCATCTTTTTTACATCTGCCTTTTTAACTTCCCAAAATGCAGTTCCCTAGAGTCACATTGCAGTCACATTGAGTATATGTTGAAGAAAGATGCTCTGAAAATTCATGGTTATTTTGGGTCAACATATTTTAATACATGACTACTAACTAATAACTGACATTTTGGCCTTAGTCTTTTATTTATTTGTTTATTTTTTTATTTGGTTTAGGGGACACACCTGGTGTTGTTCAGGGTATACTCCTGGCTCTGTTCTCAGAAGTTGCTCCTGGCAGGCTCAGCGGCCACATGGGATGCTAGGAATTGAACATGGGCCAGCTTTATGCAAGCAAATGTCCTACCCACTGTGCATCGCTCTAACCCCATAGACTTTTTATTTTCAAAGAAATGTACAAGTATCCTTTTATTTTCAAACTATTCCTTAGCTCTTACTTCTCTTTCACCATTATTATTTAGCACCTAAAATAGAGACATAAAAATAAACTACGGAGTAGAAGGGCTTTTGCCTTGCACAGGGCTGACCCAGGACGAGCCTAAGATCGACCCCCAGTGTCCCATATGGTCCCCCAAGCCAGGGGCAATTTCTGAGTGCATAGCCAGGAGTAACCCCTGAGCATCACCAGATCTGGCCCAATACCCCCTCAAAAAAAAAACCTCTTCGAGCCATAAAACACAGAAGTAAACAAACAATATACTCCTTGCACTGACCTTGGAGAAGTGTTTGAAGACTCAGGTTCAATGGCAAAGGACGAGTAAAAAGGCCAAACAAAAATCTCCCAAAATTCAAATGGGACTATATCACACTTGATAGCTTCTTGGGCAGGAGAGATCACAGTGGCTTGGAGTGAAGGCTTTGCAAAATGACTTGGGTTTGAGTCTCACTACATTTTATGACCACCCCAAGTTGGAAGTGACCTGAACACAGAGCAGGAGAAGTCTTTGAGAACCCTTAGTTATGACCCCCAAACAAATAAAACACAGAACTAAAATCTTTTGTATACAAAAACCTGTACCAAAAGATGCCTTACTGAAAAACATATCCTATCATGTCATATCATGCATATCATTACATATCCTTATCTGACAAAGAATCGACTAAGCTATGAAATACAAAATTAAAATATATGATTAAGTTGCAAAATTCATTACAGAAAAGAAAATTTTAAAAAGGAATGATCTGATGATTTACTACACCAAACACTTACAAATGTCTAATACAGTAATGGAAATATCTCTCTGTGAGAGATCTGTTATCCAAACCAAACAAATCTGGAGATGATGTGCAAAATCAAACAAACAAAAAAGAATCCTTGTATCCTGTAGGAATCTAATTTGATACATTAGTGCCAAAATATGTAATCCTTAAAAAATTACAAAAAGTATGATCCAGTAATAAGCTATCCAATTTCTGTGTTTTTATCTGCCCCAATACAAGAAGTTTTATTTGAAGATATATATATATATATATTATATATGCATTCTTATGCTTTTTGTAGCATTATTTGCAAAAAGTAAGAACTAGAAACTACCTACAGACATCATTTAATGAGTGAATAAGTGGGACATTATACATGCATATAAAGGAATATTTCTAAATATTAAAAAATGAAGTACTGCTATTTTCTTTTCTTTTTTTATTTTATTTTATTTTATTTTTTTGGTTTTTGGGCCACACCCGGTAACGCTCAGGGGTTATTCCTGGCTATTCGCTCAGAAGTCACTCCTGACAGGCACGGGGGACCATATGGGGAACCTAGGGATCGAACCGTGGACCGTCCTAGGTTAGCACAGGCACCTTACCTCCAACGCCACCGCCCGGCCCCCAGTACTGCTATTTTCATGGACATGAAAGAAATTGTACAGTATTGTGTTCAGTGAGATAAACTAGCTAGAGAAATACCACATGGCTTTAGTCATATGTGCTAGAGAAACCAAACTAGTGAACTAAGTAAAACAAAAATAAACTCTTTGGAATATGAGACCATTTAGTAGAAACCAACCAGAAGGGAAGGTAGAATTAGTTAACTGCTAATTAGTTAATTAATTAGTTAATTGGAACTAGTTAATTAGTTAATTACTATAGAGGAGGCAAATGTAGACTGAAGGACAGAATTGGCTTTGTAGTGTTCAACTTAATGCATCATAAACAACACTAATTTTTCATGATGTACACTTGAAACCTATATATTACAAGGCAATTCATTTAAAATAATAATAATAATATTGTGGCAATGTGGTCAGTATTTAAACTTTTATTACTAGCAATGTCAAAGAAGTTTTCATTTTCATTATTATTCTGGTCTTCCAGCAGGGCAAAGAAACTTCTTGACAAATTCTTTTTATTTATAATAATCAGAGATGGTAGACAGTTATCTTGAATCCATGAATTTGGCAAGATATTATCATAACATCATTCTCCACTCCAGCAAATTGTCTACCTACATTTAGAAGTTGTGGACTCTTCTTCAAAATGATTTCTTCTGATAGTTGTAAGGAAAAGAGTAAAGGAGGCCAGATTTTTTAACGATGTGCTTGATGATAGATCAGGTGTATTATGTGTACTGTCTCAATTACCTTCCACTTACAAGAGTGTCATTTTCTCCTTTTTACAAATGAGAACACTGACAGTCAAATGAATACACTAATTGGTTTTCGGTCACCCAAGTAAATAGCAGTGTGTGAATTGAAATTTCAGAGTTTTGAAATGTTTTTCTGCTAAACCTATGTTTTGAAAATCAATTTTTGGTCCTGAGCTTCAGGCTTGCACAAAGATCTGATTCGTGTTGAGTGTATTTCTTTCTGTGAATGGGGGGTCAGGGGGCGGGTAGTTGCACTGTTAGTTTCTTTTCTTTCCTTTTTTTTTTTTTGGGTCACACCCGGCAGCGCTCAGGGGTTACTCCTGGCTCCATGCTCAGAAATTGCTCCTGGCAGGCATGGGAGAACATATGGGGCACCGGGATTCGAACCAATGACCTTTTGCATGAAAGGCAAAACGCTCTCTCTCCATGCTATCTCCCGGGCCCCAGTTTCTTTTCTAAATTTTGCTCAACTATAGCTTACATGTTATTAATAACATGTTATGTTATTAAGCAATTACGCAAAAATTAATCCACTAGGATTACTCCTTTTTTTGTTCGTTTGTTTTGGGCCACACCTGTTTTGATCCTCAGGGGGTTACTTCTGGCTATGCTCTCAGAAATCGCACCTGATTTGGTGGGACCATATGGGATGCTGGGGAATCAAACCAAAGTCCATTCTAGGCTAGAGCTTGCAAGGCAAATACCTTACCTCTAACGCCACCTCTTCGGCCCTGGATTACTCCTTTTGAAGCCTTTTACAGTTGATAATTCTGGCCATTTGCCCATATGAAGGTAGTCTAATTCAAATATAATACAACATGGAGTGATTTTTACTGAAATTGCTAGTTTCAGAACAGTTACCGTATGTTACTACCTTCATTGTGTGGCTAAAATTATCTTTTTTTTGTTTGTTTGTTTTTTTTTGTTTTGTTTTTTTGGTCACACCCGACAGTGCTCAGGGGTTACTCCTGGCTCCATGCTCAGAAATTGCTCCTGGCAGGCACAGGGGACCATATGGGGCACCGGGATTCGAACTGATGAAGATTCTTTGTTAGGAAGATAGCTCAAAATCAGGAGCACATACATGCTTAGCAAAAATCATGGGAAACATTTTTGTTTGTTTTTTGTTTTTGCATCACACCTGGCAATGCTCAGGGGTTCCTCCTGGCTCTGTGCTCAGAAATCTCTCCTGGCAGGCTCGGGAGACCATATGGGATGCCGGGTTTTGAGCTACCATTCTTTTGCATGCAAGACAAATGCCCTATCTCCATGCTATCTCTCTGGCCTTGGGGAACAGTTTTAACAGGACGAATCAAAACGTATTTAAATGAAAAACAGCCAAGACAAAATGCAGCATCAAATTTGGTAAGAGTAAAACTATTTGAAATATTTTCCCTAGAAATACTACAGAAAAGAAAATTAAGGCTGAAAAAGCATCTCACGTGGTTATAGAAAGTGGTACTATGTTGTGTGCTAAGTTATGGGAATGAGCAAAGTTATGGGAATGAGCATCATGATTCAAGGAGCTTCTAGAAACTTCTGTCTTTAGGTGATAATATTCAAAGGGTTCATCATCCAGGAGAAAGAAATTATCTCAGAAAATGAAGTCAATATACCATTTCTCCAGGGAAAATCTCTCAAAATGAAAATAAGTTCCTTGACACTCTGTGGCATAGTTGGCTTTCAACACTGTAAATTCTTTGCCTTGTCATGACCTAATTTTAATGCTTAATAGGAAGTTTGTGGGACACAGTCTGAATGGTGTTGGCCTACACTAGAGTGAGACATCTCAGTTTCAGCACTGGTGATATTCGGAATAACTGGTTCTTTATTATGGGAGCTGTAGGATATGTTTTTATGACCACATGCTTTTCCCATTATCACTACAGGCCATTAGCAGTTCCTCTAATAAATTAGTTTGTGATGGGGAAAGGGTGGTGAGGGTACACATGGCAATGTCCAAGACTTATTCCTGATTCTGTGCTCAGGGATTACACATGAGTTGATTTTAGGAAAACCTGTGGAGTTCTGGGTATTGTACCTTGGTCAGCTGCAAAGAAGACAACCCCTTAACTGCTGCACTATTGCTCTGGTAACCAGGCCTACAAAACTGTGACCACAGAAACTGTCTCCAAACAGTTAGCAAATATCCCATGGGAGGGGGAGGGAGTTAACAATTAAACACTGGCCTAAAATATCTAATAATTCCCATCTATTGATTCCATTGATAGCTACAGAAAAATCACACACATACACACAAACATATATCAGCAAGAACAGAAAGATGGCGGGGCCCCAAATTCTATCCAGTAAAATTGACAACCCAGAGGACCACTGATGAACTGATGAAAAGGTCTTGAGCTCTTTTTTAAAACTGATAATCCCAACTCCCTAATGCACAATAAAGCTGGTATTCCATAATGAAACTGATAGTCCTATATCCTCTGATATTCTGGTTAGGAGATTGCCCCTGAGTTGTCCACCAGAAAAATAACCATAACTGTTTGTATATGGTATTAAAAAGAAAGAAAAATGAAGTCCAATCTCATATAAAAGGGTCTGGCTTTCTGAAGAAAAACAACCTGCAACTTATCCTATGAAACTTCTATTCTTGTAAAGCAGGGGTCATCATTCTTTTTAAACAGGGGCCCAGTTCACTGTCCCTCAGACTATTGGAGGGCCAGACTATAGTAAAAACAAAAATTATGAACAAATTCCTATGCACACTGCATACATCTTATTTTGATGTGAAGAAACAAAATGGGAACAAATACAATATGTGGCCTGCGGGCCGTAGTTTGAGGACCACTGTTGTAAAGACTCTTGTTCTTTTTTCGTGTGTGTGTATGTGTGTGTGTGTGTGTGTGTGTGTGTGTGTGTGTGTGTGTGTGTGAATGTATTCACATCATTAATAAGTAACTTTGTATTAGTCCTGGTTCTGCTCTCAAAGATCATTCTCAGTTAGGGATGAAGAGGTAAATGGGATATCAGATATTAAACTGGAGTTGGCTAAATGCATTGAAAATATCTTATGCCTTGTCCTCTCTTTACATTCCCATAGTCCTTTTATTCCAATAAACACATGGGGTTTGGAAATGATAGATTCATCTTAATTCTTTTTATTTTTTTTATTACCAAAGCTCACGTTCCTGCCTCAATAGCATTTGAAGGCCAATTTATAAATAAATTACCAACTCTCAGGGATTATTTAAGACCTGTTCTGTCAGTTTGTAATTAAAAGATTATTTTGTGAGGCAATGTAGTATCATATTTGTTTAGATGACTTCACAAAGCAATATAATTTATAATTTTTTCTTATAGGGGCGCTCAAGGTATCTCTGAGTTCCAGAAGCAGAGCCTGACTTGTAACCAAAAAACAATAATAATAATAATAATAATCATGCATAGGATTACAAACTATTTTTGCCATTATAAAAATTAAAAATGAATTAAGCCTTGGGATTTAAATAGCTATTAATTTTAAGTGTCTTTTTATAACATTATTAATTATGTACTGAATTGTTAGAAAATGTATGCCTGGCAAGCAGGTTTTGAATATAAAAGAAGCATATTTTCTTTCTTCTGGCTATTTATAAAAATATCTATAATAAGAACACAAAGGTATTGCTTTCTTATATTTGGAGCATATCCTTTTCAGAATAATTTTTCACAACACACTTTTTCATTTCCTTTCATCCTTAGTTTAGTATCTCTACTGTTTATAGGAATACTATTCTTTGTGTTGATCTTTCTCATTCTAATAGACAAAGAGATAGCGATCACAGAAAAATATTAATATTTGCTCTTCTACAAACTCACACTCACAATACAGAATGAAATGTTGCCCCTTTTTATCCTCATAAAATAAACACCCATATGAGTGTTACTGAATTCCACATAAACAGTCAGTATAAATCATAATATACTCAAAAAATAAAATAGATACTTCAAAATGCTTCCAAAATCTTTTGTTGTTGTTGAAATAATAAAAATATCTATGAGAAGTTGAATATAATCCTATTTTTTATATTTTTAATAGGATTTTATTACCCTTTGCCTTCATTGGGCAAAAAAAATTAAAGTTACAGTTGTCATTTAGCAATGTTGAAATCTGATATATTATAGAATATCAGAAATATTAACAGCATACCTAAATGTTAGGTCCTTCCTCGGCATCTGCTTTGATATTGGAGTCACAGATTTGCATGAAAATACAATGCAATACATGGAAATTTTGCATTGTGATAAGTGATGTGATCTTCCAGAAACTCACAGACTCACAATCACTAGGTCTTGCCACTTTTACTTCAGTACAATCTCCTTTTTTCCTGAATACTTGTGTTTCAGCATAAAACAATTGAAGTGTTCTGTCTATAAAACACAGTCCAGCAAACAAATTCATTGAATCCATGTGGTTTCAGTGGCTGGATCATTTTCAGAAAATGGTCACTGTCTGATATGCATGATATTCATTAGCAATAGTGAAAATCACAGTGTCACAAAGGGAAGAAATAGAGAGTAGGAGAGAGTGAGGGAGAGAGAAAAAGAAAGGTGAGAGCACGGAGCATGAAAGAGAGGGGAGAGAGGGAGAGAGACAAGGAGAGGGAAAAAGAGAGAGGATTGGGAGAGAGAAGAAAATATGCCTGCTCCAAAACTAGTCATAATTGTAGGTAGGAAGGAAACTGGGCACATTAGTGGTGGAAAATGTGAACTATTGAAAAGTGGTGTACATTCTATTACTGAAACTCAACCATGAACAATTTTTGTAAGCAATGTGTATAAATAGTTATATATATAAAGAACATGCAAAATTATGCAACATGCTTTACCTTTTCCAAAATATATAATAAAAGGTTTAATTTGTGTTTAGAGCTAGAATTTCACTTTATATTATGAAACATAATTTTAAAAAACAAATTATTCTACTTGCCTCTGCAATAAAAATAAAGAAGCCATGTTTGAATCAGAACAGATCCACAAACTCAGTCTTTTCTCAAACAAGATGTAAATGGGGCAGTGAAAGATTATGGTACAAGGGCCCATGCAAGACAAAGCTGGCCATCTCAGGAGGAGATGGTGGCCAAGCCTCCACCCTGGTGAAGTCATGACTGCTACTTATATCACCCACAATCACTGCTTCTCTGATGGCCTGCCTCCTCACTAACCTTCTCAGATTCCAAGGGGAAGCCAATCTGATTACACTTTAGGTTCACCAAATGTTGGGCTGATACCATCAGGACATTTTTTTAAGCTAGTATGGGCACCCTCACCCTTATCTCTCTTCTTCTGGGAAAGCCTGGACCTACTTTCAGGAGGTGCTGCAGCTGAGTATATGCTCCTAAAATTTGTAGTATTGTAGTTTTAAATTTCTGGACAACTTCATTTGTGTGATACTGTCATTCCTAAAGGAACATCTCAATTTACCGGTAAATGCTTGACTGTATAACAACAAGAGCTTACAAAGCATCCTGCACTTATATTAATGATTTCACTGGTAATGCAATAATGTTTGCAAATGAGCTTGCTACTATATTTTTCTTTTTTCTTTCTTTTCCTCTTCTCTTGTATTTAATTTTTCAACTTTTCAAAATCTTTTCTTTCACTCATCTGGAAATAAATATTATGATGAACTATTTCAACTATATGATGCATTTTAAATTAATAAAATGATTTAAAAATGAGAAAATGTTGATTGTCATTACTTGAGTTTCTCTGCTCTGTCTTTCCCCAATTCCCTTCAATTTTGAATACCTTTTAAAATATTCCCCTTTTGGTGAACTAAAAATTATTATATTAGAAACACTAAATGGGGGGCAGGGCCAGAGTGGTGGAACAAGCCATAAGCCTTGCACACGCTAGCCTAGAACGGACCATGGTTTGATCCTTCAGCATCCCATATGGCCCTCCAGGCCAGGAGTGATTTCTGAGTGCATAGCCAGGAGTAACTCCTGAGTGCCACCGGGGTTGACTCCAAAACAAAACAAAACAAAAAGAAAAAGAAACACTAAAGGAAAAGAAAGTTGGAATAAAGTATTTAAACAGTCAATGATTTATTTGAAAAATTACTGGAGTCAGCAACTATTTCTGGCATTTTATATGTTACAGAGCTGCTTCCTGCTTACCTTTTTTTTTGCAATGCTCAAAATTTACTTGCCAGTCTTTGCATTCAGGAATCACTCTTAGTGGGTTCAGAAAACCATATGGGGTGCTGGGGATCAAACCCAGGTCTACAGTGTGGGTTGTATGTGACATAAGCACTCTATCTGCTATACTAATGCTCTGCCCACCTGCTTAGTATTTGTAGTTTGTAGGGATCATTTTTCTGCATGGGGCAGAGTCTGTCTTCTAGAATCTTCACACTGTCACCTGTGGGCACAGGCTGTTTATTGTAAAATGTATCAGGCACCAGTTGATGAAACACTACATCTTTATAGGGATTCCTCAGAAAGAAACTGATCCAGGAGATCTGGAAGGATTCTAGATTCAGAAAAGTGCTTTAATAAGTGTAGGTTGATCCAAACTCAATAAGAGCACACCCCAGTTCCAACTTGCTGTACAGTAAGTCTGTCAAAAAGCAAATTTCTGATGTAGTTTAATTTAGTGTACCACAAAAGTGTGTTTTCCATTGCACAGGCATTCAGCTGTTTATGTATGAACTTTCTGGTTGCTCTTTCCTGAGAAAGTTTTAATAACTAACAAGAGAAAAATTCTCATTATTTTTTTGAAAATATATTTGCAAAGATTATTTTTACATGGGTTTTAATGCAAATTTGGATTTCTTTTTTTTTGGTTTTTGGGCCACACCCAGTGACGCTCAGGGGTTACTCTGGCTGTGCGCTCAGAAGTCGCTCCTGGGTTGGGGAACCATATGGGAAACCAGGGAATCGAACCGCGGTTCATCCTGCTAGCGCAGGCAAGGCAGGCACCTTACCTCCAGTGCCACTGCCCGGCCCCACAAATTTGGATTTCTAAGTTCTCTGATGAAACCCTATATTTTAGGAGATCCAGGGAATGACCCAATGACTACAAGTACCTGTCTTGCAAGTGATGAACTTGATCCAAGAGTTGCAGCAGAAGCTGCACATGGCTCTGCTCTCTGAGAACTACCACCTCTGCAACACATGTGTAAAGAATCAGCTATGTGCAGGCAACGTAATTAACATAGATAGACATTTCATCCAAGAATGGGAACTGCTGAGGAATGTGTCCATAAACATCATGATGCCTCAGAGTAAGCAAGTTGTATGCTAGCATGATGTGTGTCACTTCATAAATGGAAATGAATGAGGAGTGAAAAGAATTTATTAACCTATGCTATCATTCAGATCCAGTATTGACATGTTGGGAGAGGGGGACCCGACCAAACATTTACAGAAACTGGTATGATTAAGGCATGATCCACATGCATCATGATGATCATTTGATTCATTTGGATAAGAACTTTCATACAGCAGGGTTTCCAATATTCTTTATCCATGGTAGCAGCCCTACTAAGTTCCACTCATTGTAGTAGCTCAATGAGATCTGCCCATACAAATTTCTTCCTAACCTATCAGGTAGTTATTATGAAATTTAAGACTATTCTGTAGAAAGAGCTAGAATTAGTGAAGTTGCCTTAAAGAGCCAACAGGGCCTGAATTTTTAAAAAAAATGAGTGTGCATATGTACATGTATAAATGTGCACACATGACATGGTGGAGGGACAGTAAGGGAGCCTTTAAAACCCCTAGTCTATGGTATTTCTCAGCATCTTTCCCTCTTATTTCTTTAATTAAACACAACATTATTAGTTAACAAAAGGCAACTTTTATTTCTAATCAGTTGGCCTCACATGATGCCAAAAAATGAACTGATTTCTTGTTATTTAGAAATACTGCATCATATTAGGGCCTGAGTGGTAGGTTGTATAGCAAGCAGGGCAGTTTCCTGGCATGGAAGTGATCTGGGTTCAATCATATATAACTCCCCTGCCCCAAACACCTGAAGGAGTGATGCCTGAGCAAAACCAGTCAGGATTAAACCTTGAGAACAGTTGAGTGTTGCCCCAAGTCCAAAAAGAGCGACGACAACAACAACAACAACAACAACAACAAAATATCATACCATGCTTATAGAGCTGGAAGAGGAGAATCAGACAGAACTTTCTTTGAGAAAACTGAGTAAAGTTTGATGCCTATAAGCTTGACATAAGCAAATATGACCTACCTCAAATTTTTTAAACAAGGGGCCAGTTTACTGTTCCTCAGATCGTTGGAGGCTGGACTATAGTAAAAACAAAAACTATGAACAAATTTCTATGCACACACTGCATATATCTTATTTTGAAGTAAAGAAACAAAATGGGAACAAATACAGTATGTGGCCCGCGGGCCGTAGTTTGAGGACCACTGACCTAGGCAGAAAGGAAGATGGCAAAGGAGGAAAAGGAAAGTTGAGTTGTTTTTCCTTGTCTTAGGGAGTCTTGAGCAAAAAGTAGTTTCTAAATTCCAGTTTGCCATCTGTAACTGCTCTCTGCAGGCAGAGTCTAATAGGATGAGATGTGTAGTTTAAAATGTTAACATGGTTGAATTTGTGGAGGTGAATGATGAGGATAGATTTAGCTTGTTGACATGCACACTGCCATTTGTGCTAATTGAACCACATTCAATGTGAGTCAGTGTCGGTACACACCAAACTTCATTTAACAAAATCAATTACAGAGATGGTAGAAATAAATGTGGGATTTATAATACATTTAAGTGGACCCAGCACAAATGTTGATGACCAACTGGAAAAAGTATCTAGGGAAGAAGTTTCCAAATATAGTTAGCCTACCACTTCCTTTTCAGGGGAAAAAAATCCTTGAAACTCTCTTGAAAATCTATGATTTTTAAATTTTATCTTTGGGGAGAGAACACACCTGGCAGTGCTCAGGAGTTACTCCTGACTCTGCAGTCAGTATCTCCCACTTTGGGAAGCCATAGATTTATTCTTGACCAGTGTTTGAAATGTCATAAGCATGTTTTTGTGGCAGTTTCCTATAAAAAGGAGATTTGGTGGTTAATTTTGTATTTCCCTTGATAAGGCTTAAGTGCCCAGCTAAGTGATTAAGATGATTCTGACTCTTCTATGAGGATCTTTTGGACGAGATTAACATTTATATTGGAACACTGTGAGTAAAGCAAACAAAATGGCCTGTACCGTGTGGGTCAGTCTTAGCCAGTGAAAGCCCTGAAGCGAACAGAAGCAAGATCTCCCGCCAGCCATCAACCTTCAGACTTGAACTGCAACGTCAGCTATTTTCTGGATCTCCAGCCTGCCAATCTTCTCTACAGACTTCAGACTTGGCAGATTCCTTAATTTCGGGAGCCAATTTTTTAGAATAAACTGTTCTCCATGGACTCACACACACACACACAATCCTATTAGCCCTGTTTTGCTGAAAACCACTAACAAATTGAAGAGAGCATATTTTGTATCTTTTCCTACATCAGCAAGATGGCAACTAAAATGCACAAATGTTTGAGCCAGGATTAACCCCTGGGCATTGCCGGGTGTGACCCAAAAAGAAAAAAAAAGTTTTTAAGAATATATTCTTTTAAATAAAGACAAAGGAATACCATGTACCACCTAGGAAATTGGTGTACAGCATACTTTAAAGAAGTCAAAATACCAAGTAACATGACTTTTACGGGAACTTCATATATGGAGATATTGTTAAAGGTTAAATAATATATTAAGGTTTTGGTGACTTACAGTGACAGAACTGAGTTGGACTTGTATGTTAAACATGAAAATCTATGCTCTTAACATTTTAACCTAAGTAGCTTCTTTTGAAAAATTTTTCTTTTTAAGATGTTAAAACACATAATGAGAGTGCTAGTTACCAGAGCTTATAGTAGTCCAGATACTTCTAAGAATTGCGTGTATTTATAATTCACTTAATTCTAATCATAACTCTACAGAAGGAAGAAAAATCTTCCTTGGATTTGAGAAAAATCTTACATTGTGGTTTCATAATTTTCTTAGAAATGGTTTTTTTTTTATGAAGGGAGGATGTAGGCAATTTAATTTCTCCTGAGTCTTCTAGAAGTTTCACTCAGTTTTACTATGTTTAAAGCAAAAGTAATATTAATGATGTACTGTTGAAAAATTTTACTACTATCCAGATATATGTATATAAATGCTATACAACTTATCCAATTGTTCATAACTATGCCATGAATATGCTTAAAATGTTTTTCTTTTCTTATTTTTGTATTTTGGGGTGTACCTGGTAGTGCTTAGGGCTTATTCCTAGTTTTGAACTCAGGGACAACTTATGGCAGGGTTTGGAGGATTATATGTGATAACAGGGATTCAATATCCAATATAAGTTCGGTTAGCCACATGCAAAGCAAGTGCCTTTCCCATTTCACTCTCTTTCTGGACCCAAAATAGTTTTCTTTATATACAAATGATAAATCGCCAGCCACTGTTAAGTTTTTGCTTTATAAGCTTTCAACATATTCAAGCACCCACTTTCTAACAACCCCTACAAGCACAGATACTGACACTATGGAAAAATATTGCTTGGTAAACCTAGCATTTATGCTGAGACATAATCTTATGGCATGGAATCAATTCATTTATCTTTCTAAAGTGCTCTTTTCTCCTAACTCCTAGGACAGTTTAATCTTTGTCCTCCTGAAAACCAAAGACAGAACTTCACCAATTCTTGGAAAAGATATCTAGAAGACACTCCCATTAGAAATTCTATTTTTTTGCATAATCTTCAGGGAGTTCTTTCAGGTCTTAAATACAACTCAAAGGTGAAATTTATTTTTTTGCATATGCACAGTAAACATTGGAGAAATTAGAACAGGAATTCCCTTGGCCTAAGAGATACATGGTTTCTCTGCCCTTGAAGCATACTGCCATGGGAACAACTATAGGTTCCATACTCACACTTTTACACACCCAAAGTCTTTTTTTATGATGCCAGAAGACTTTCCACTCAGGTGTGGGCGATGAAATCCAGCCTCTCTAGCTGAAGATCATGCTATTCACGTGGGTCATAGGACAAAGGCTGGGAGAGGGGTTTTTTGTTCCCTTTTGTTTTTTACAGTTCTAGGATTCCTGTTTCATCACTGTTGTTGTAATCAGTCTTCTGTGGTTAGTGGACTTTTTGCTCAGATCCTAGGTCAGAACCTAAGTTATTGCCTTTCAGCATAGTTCTAGATGTTCTATGCAGATGAATTCTTATACCTGCCTTTCTCTTGTAGAGACTCCGCTGCCAGTTCTATTACCCTATGTGGTGCTAGAATTGATCCTGTGTCCGCTACCTACAAAGTCAGGGCCCTATCTGCCTTACTGTCACTATCACCCCTCATTTCAATTTTTTGGTTTTTTTTTGGGGGGGGGACACACCCATTTAGCACTCAGGCTATGTGCTCAGAAATCGCTGCTGGCTTGGGGGGACCATATGGGACGCCGGGGGATCGAACCATGGTCCGTCCTACTCTAGTGCTTGAAAGCAGAAACCTTATCTCTAGTACCACCTTCCCGGCCCCACATTTCAATTTCTTAATAAATAATAAGAATAGCTACTCTGAAGAGTCTGGACTTTGCTTCTCTTTTTTTTTATTTAATTATCTTTATTTAAACACTGTGATTACAAATATGATAGCAGTTGTATAATTTCAGTCATGTAAAGAACATTCCCCCTTCACCGGTGCAGCATTCCCACCACCAATGTTTTTGCTCTCGTTTTTGTTTTTGATTTTTTTTTTGTTTATTTATTCTTAGCAGATGGTTTTGGTTTTTGGTTTACTCTTTTTATTCTTAATATTTTTTGTACTTGTTTTGTTACTCCATTATTGTTTTGTTTGTTTGTTTCATTTTGTTTTGTTTTTGTCTTGTCTGGCTTTATTTTGTTTTGTTACTTTTTTCTTCCTTCCCCTTTCTTCTTCCAAAGGGATATACTTACAGCACCTAGACAGACTTCTACCATATCCCTTCTTATATCTCAAATAGAGTCACATTACTGGAATCACCTTGATCAGCATCATTATTTGGAGGGAGAAAAATGGATGGTATCATGACCAGACAGTTGTATGTCCATTTGGTGGAAATAAAAAATGATCAGACTTGAACACAAAATCCAAAGTCAACGACAACAAAAATGAAACCAATCTACATCAAGCTGTACATGGGAGGAACAACTGCACTAGCATCATGGGGAGTAGAAGAGGGGCAGAGGGATGCATACTGGGAACAGGAGTGGAGGGAAGACAACACTGGTGGTGGGAATGCCCCTCATTCTACTATGTGCTTTAAATATTACTGTGAAAAGTTTGTAATTCACTTTGCCCACTGTAAATCAATAAAAAAATCTGCGTAAAAAACAAGGTGATATTTAATTATTAATTACGTAGACTTTGCACCTGAAGACAAACCCTAACAGCCTATATAACATATCATCCACTAGGAAGATTTATCATCACATCGATACTTAAACTTTATTATATGCAAAAACAACTATTTCCAAACCTGGTTCTCCAGAGGAAGTGGTCATACCTTTGATCCTCTTGTTCAGTTCTGGCCTGTCAAATTCATCCTTGGGCACTACTTCTTTACTCTTGATACATTCAGAGAGCTTTCCTTCATTTTGTATCCCTGAAGCCTGAGATTCATTTTCAAAGATACACTCACCTATTACTTATCAAAGCTGATCTACAAATCCTTTCTTTGTTCCTCATCTCATGCAGAAGCAGAAGAAAGATTCACTGAAAGGGCTTGCTTGCAAAGGACCGGAACATGCTCTTTGCCCACTTTTATTCACTTCTCGACAAGATGGTTTTCTTGCTGTTTAAGAAATCCATCAGGAGACTCTGAAGTATTTTCATTCGCCTGAAATGCTTCCTTCTTGATAAGGGCTCCCTCCTAATCTACTATCACAAGATATTTAGGTCCAATGGATATAGGAGTTCTGATTATCTATATTAAAATTACACTATTTTTTCATCTTAATTTTCTTTGTTAATAAATTTAATTATAGGATATTCAAGTTGGACAGATACTAAGTTTACATTGCTTAAAGTTTCCACTCTCTCTAGAAGTCAACACAGAGAAGGCAACTTTTCCAGCCTCTTCTTTCATCCTACCATGTGTCCCCGTTTACATAGAAGAGAGCCTTAAATACAATGGGAATGGCATTTTTGTGAATATTTAATTATTGTTGGATGCATTGAAAGTATTGGGATTATACAGTAATAAACCTCTGTATTGTACTTTTTATGGCATCAGTCTATGAAAATGAAAATGAAGTTCAGGATCATTTTACATCATAGAACTTAATTATGTTCAATTGTTCATTATATAAAGTGGACCAGTTGAAAGCACTTATGATCCAATGAAAGCCATTTTTTTCCTAGAAGCAAAGGAATACTCTCTCAAACTCAAACCAGATATCCTAAGTTTAGAATCAAAGCAGAATGACATAGTTGAATATTTTTAAGTTATTAGGTGGTTTAAAACAGTGTGACATTTCCATATCTGCTTTAAAAATATGCCTATGCATTTTCTGAGAGTCAAAATGATTTGACTAGGATGAGAACATGTGATTTCTAATCTCCCCATGGTATTCCATTTCATATATGACCATGTATTTTAGTATCATTTTTTGGTGATTTGCAACATTTATTAATAGAAAACTCTGATGAAAACACTTATGCAGGAAAAATACACCTGGCTTTCTCATAATAAATAAGTAGCTGCAAATCAAAATATAAGGACACTTTGTGGCTATTATTAATATTTTTGCCAAATTGCTTTCCAAACGCATTACTCTAATTTCCACTTTCGACAGATTTAAAGTGCTCCTGCCCTCACACTCTGCCAACAACAGGCATTATCTTAGAAAAGCAATTATCCACCAAATTTGTGGCTTATAATGTATCTCCTACAGCAATTTATATTCTTTAATTGTTAGTGAAGTTTAATGCTTTTCATATGCTTATTAGTCATTTAAAAATTTTTGTGACTTGCCAGCTTTTCCTTGCCTCTTAGTGTTTGTATTTTTCTTTTATTATAAAAACCTTCATTAATAGTGAGTCTATTGAGGCTTTGTTTTGTATGTGGCATAATTTTTTTCTTATATGTATTACTTAAAAGTATTTTCCCTTTTCAATGGGATAAAACACTTCTCTCAAAAGGCTGTATTGTGATTTCTCAGGCAACTATCCCAACTTATTTTTCAAATTTTCTCCTTATTTTACTCTTTTTGGAAATATGTCAGCTCCATATCTGGGCCTGTATAAATTCACTGCTATCTTTCAGTTGCTTTTAAATAGGCAGGTGGTACTGCTTCTTAGAGGATGATCCTTCTCCTCTGCTGGCGGCTGATCACAGAGACAATGCAAAGACTGAATACATTTCAAATCAAAACCAAACTAATTCAACCAACAAAGCTCCCAAACAACTAAACACAAACCTGAAGCTCACTTCTCAACTAATTTATCTCCTTAATTTATTCCTAGGCTCAGTGCAGCCTTACCTGCTTTATCTGAAGTCCCCTTTGTTACAGTAAGATTATGGATAATCAAGTGGATGTTTTCTTAAATAATAATTGAAAGAAGAAAATACTTTAAAGATGTGTTATTTTTTTAAATAATAATTTATTTAAGCACCATGGTAACAGAAATGTTCATAGTAGGGGTTCAGTCTTAGATTGTAACCCCCTTCACCAGTGTGACTTTCCCACTGCCAATGTTCCCCATTTCCCTCCCAGCTCCACTCTCCTGCTTGTCTCTGACACAACCATTCTGCTCTCACTCTCTCTCTTTCCTTTCTGACATTGTGGTTTGCATTACGGGCATTGAGGGAATATCAGGTATATTACTTTATATCCTATCAGCATCCAGTTCTTGTCTAGATTGATCAGTTCCAATTGTCATTGTCATGGTAGTTGTTAGTGCTGTTTGTGCTCTAACTGCATTCTTGAAAGCAGTTTATTTTATTTTATTTTATTTTTTGAGCCTGAAGAAGCAACCTGGCTGTTATTATTGTTGTTTTTAACTAAAAGGGATAGGATTTTTAAGTAAATTTAACTAAATGGGCTTCAGCTTACTCCCTCTACCTTCAGTGTTTTTATATGCTGCCCATCATTGGGTGGACTAGGCAGTGTGAATGAGCAGAGGTAGGAGCGGGGCGAATGTGGGGTGAATGGAAGGAGAGAAGTATTCTGGTTAACACCACCTTCTCTAATTAAGATCATATCTAGGACAAGCCTGTACATAAGCATATAGACACCAGCATAAGACATAAGGAAAACATAATAGACAGGATGATGAAAGCAAATAGAATACAAAAAATATATTAAAAATATGTCTTTTTAAAGAAAAGTTCTGAAATTTGACACTCAATGAGAGTGGAAGCCAGATATAGATATTTAAGGTATATTTGGGAGCTGAACATGGCTCATAAATTTTTCTACATAATAAAGAGGTTACATATTTAAAAGAGAAACAACTTTCAGAAACAGAAGTCAGAAGGTTTTCCAGAGAAATAGCACCTGTTTACTGCAATTCAGAAGAATCCCTAAAATCATAATTTTTTAGTTTTGATTTTGGGGCCACATCTGGTGATTCTTAGGGGTTACAACTGGTTCTATGCTCAGAAATCACTCTTGATAGGCTGTAGGATCATATGGGATGCTGGGGATCGAACCTGAATCAGGTGCATGCCAGATAAATACCCTACTCACTGTGCTCTTCAAATTATAATTTTTCAGTTATACATAAGCATAGAAATTTATCCAGTACATATGTCCAGAATCAAACTTCTATTTCCACAAGTACCACTCAGTTTACTGCCTCTTGTCTAGATTATTGCATTAACCGTTACAATAGGACTTCCAATGCTTTCTTTTACTTCAGTATCCTCAAACATAAGAGCTCAACACTTCTACTGAGAACCTTGCAAAGGCTCTTCATTTCAATCAGAATATAAGACTATAATCTTCATCTATCTAGTCTCTAGTATGGTGCCTGACTTAGCACCTTTTCAGTATGGCCTTGCCACTCTAACTTCTTTGCTCTTCTCAGAACACACCATCCATGTTCTGACCCCAGGGTCTTTGCATTAGCAAGATTTTCTGCTTTGAAGGATTTTTGCAAAATATCTATTTCATTTGCTATTTTTGCCTTTATCCACTTCATGTAAAATAAAATTCATTGTAAACTCATCACCTACTTTTTCTTCTCTAATTTTATACTCCTTTTTGTTGGGGAGAGATAGATTACATATGGTGAATCTTAGGAATTACTCTTGATTCTATGCTTAGGAATCACTCCTGGAGCTGATCGAGAGACTAATAGGCTACTGGGGATTGAACCAGAGTCAAATACATGCATGGCAAGCATTGTAACCACTGTATAAATAATTTTCTTAGTTCTTTTCTCTGATTTTTTTTTTACTATATACTGTATAGTGTATTTATCAGGAGTTATTTATGTCAGCATTTCTTTTTTTTGTTTTGTTTTTTGTTTTGTTTGTTTTTGTTTTTGGGTCACACCCAGCAGTGCTCAGGGGTTACTCCTGGCTTCATGCTCAGAAACTGCTCCTGGCAGGCACGGGGCACCGGGGATTCGAACCGATGACCTTTTGCATGAAAGGCAAACGCCCCACCTCCAATGCTATCTCCCGGGCCCCTATGTCAGCATTTCTACCTGACTTTCTCCTTTATAATGTCCGGCCTGTGGGAATCTTTGTTTTGTTCATAACTTCATCTATCTCAAAGGTTTAGCGATTAATAAATAATCACTAACTAAATGATTCGATGTCATTGGGGTCTTATGGACTAATTTACGTGTCTACTTTTAACTAGAATCTAAGATATAGCTAGGATCATTATCAATTTCCTATGTTATTTATGTTATTATTGTTAAAATATATTGATAACTCATCATTCTGCTCAGAGTACCCATTTCTCTACTTCTCTTCCTTCCATGTCTAGTTTTAGGCTCAGGGAAAGGAGAAAAGAGTCCATTCAAAATTCTACCTAGGTCTAATGCCTCCCTTTGGAACTGAGCAAGAAAGCAGCAGCTCCTTTGTCTCTGGGTTGTCTTCTATATCTGGGCTACATCACTATCTCTCCTGGACAT
>PVKC010008237.1:0-28383 GCA_004027635.1 Crocidura indochinensis | reverse complement strand
GTCATGAAATTTTCCTACATATGGATGTACATGGAATCTATCATGCTGAGTGAAATAAGTCAGAGAGAGAGAGAGAGAGAAACGCAGAATGGTATCACTCATCTATGGGTTTTAAGAAAAATAAAAGACATTCTTGCAATAATAATAATTTTAGACACAAAAGAGAAAAGAGCTGGAAGTTCCAGCTCACCTCATGAAGCTCACCACAAAGAGTGATGAGTTTAGTTAGAGAAATAACTATATTTTGAACTGTTCTAATAATGATAATGTATGAGGGAAATGGAGAGCCTTCTAGAGTACAGGCGAGGGGTGGGTGGGGAGGAGGGAGATTTGGGGTAATGGTGATGGGAACGTTGCACTGGTGATGGGTGGTGTTCTTTACATGACTGAAACCCAAACACAATTATGTATGTAATCAAGGTGTTAAAATAAAATAAAAAAAGAAAAGAAACAACAGACAGCTATGGCAGTTTCAGAAGAACATTAAGAAAAGATAAAATAAATAGATATTTGCCTCTTAAAGAACAGTGTTGCAAAATTCTACTCTATTCATATTTTCCATAAATATCATTCTGGTGAAATATTCCTTAGCACTTAAGTTTTAAATTTCACCTGTGAGGAAAAAAATTACAAGGTAATTTTTGCATAATCTAATAAATGGAGGGAAAAAAGTAGTAGTGATAAATGAATCATAGGTAATTTGATCAAATCTTAATTACATACAAAAGAAATTCACCTGGAAGTTACATATCTATGATTCTATAGCTCATTATAACCAGGAGAAAAAAGCAGCAATGCAACTCAGAACAATCACTAAGCTGATCATTGAAACCTCATATGAGATACATAATTCTTATCATTCAATTTTAAGATCATCAGTGAGTTTTAACAGAGGAAGTAATAAAATCCTGATGTACAGCACAGGAAAAATGAGCTGAGTTGAGGCTGATACATTAGGGAAATGGTGGCCCCTTATTTTAAAATACTGAGAGTATGTGGGAAGGGGGTGTAAGAGTAGTGTAGAAAATAGAATACCAAGTGCTTGGAGGGGACATCAGGTGTATTGGAGTAAGACTCTAACTTATTTGATGTAGCTGTTTGTGTCAGACACATATGGGTACACTACCAGGCAAAATATATTCACATTCTATTACTGTGTCAATTATTCCCATACATGTTGTGTTGACTCCTTCAGAATATTAAAATATGATGTTTTAGTGTCTCAGAACTGATGTAGGTCATAGTAGTACAATATGATGTGAGGTTGATGACGATCTTTCTATCCCCTCACTATTCTTTCTCCTCTGCCACCTTTCACCCCTCTATTTACTTATAATTAAAAATTTTCCCTTGTAGTTTAGGTTACATGGCTACAACACTCTATATTTCATGATCTTGAGCAAATTTATTGCACCACCTTCATCATCAAAGAGCCTAAGACTTTCCATCTCCAACCCCTTGTACATTTTGCCCTGGCCCTCTGCCCATTTTTGATAATATTGCCTTTAAATCAAGGAAAAAGTTTAACCACATTTAATATTTCTATCCCTTAATTTGCTTTTCTATATACCACAAGTGAGCGATAGCCTCTTGTATTTATCTCCCTCTAACTTATTTTACTTAGCCTGATGGCTTTCATTTACATCAATGTCACAAGATTTCAGATTTTCATTCAGCTGCACAAGATTTCATTGTATGTTCCTACTACAACTTCATCCAGTCATCTGTCATGGGCATTTGCATTATTTTTATATTCTGACTCTGGCATTGACCATAGATGTGTACACATTTTTCTGTATTAGTAATTCTTTATCCTGGGGTAAAAACCAATAAGTGAGATTTCACAGTCATATGAAAACTCTATTTTTGTTGTTTTCTTAGAAGTCCTTTCCCACAAAGATTATGTCAAACCTGATAGACACACACCAAAGAATAAAATTGGATACTGTTTTATACCATATGCAAGTTAATTCAAAGTAAATTAAATACCTCAAGATTATACCAAAATCCATCAAATATATTGATAAAAATATAGCCAGAACTCTCCAAGACACGGGCTTCAGAGATGTTTTCAGTGACTTGACTTTACTGGCAAAATATAAAAAAAAACCACAAAACAAAATTGTAACTACATCAAACTCAAATGGTGTTGGGTGGCAAAATAAAATTGGATGAAGCATAAAGAATATCTATTGAAAGGTAACAATATTTGCGTACCATATACCAGACACAGGGTTCATATACAAGCTACATAAAGCACTCACAAAGCTTAAAAAACAACATGCCAACAGACCATCAATAAAGAAAGAGAGAAAAGAGTGACTGAACAGAGAGACTTTCCTGAAGAAAACATAAAGACAGCTAGTAGTAGCATTTATCATCACTTGTTATTTAAAAATTCAAATTAAAGCAGAATTGTAATATCACATGAGTGAAGATAGCATATACAAAATATGGGTAATAATCAGTATTGGTAGGGGCATGTTGAAAAAAGAGCCCTTGTTTGGGGATGTCACACCAGACTGTGAGCAGGACTTAACTCCTGACTCAGTGATCAGAGATCACTCATGGTTATCTTAGGGGAACTCTCTGTGGTGCCAGGGGTTAAACTTGGGTCTGCTGTAAGCAAAGCATGTATCCATTCCACAGTAATATCACCTAGACCTTTATATATATGTTTTACAAAGCTAATTGGTTTGAGAGAGCCCTAAATAATGGTCTACCTAGGTCTCACTGATGCACTAAAGAGGAAGGAATCTGGGGTTGGGGAAAGGGCTCTGGAGATTGGGTCTCTGGAGCTGAAACTTAATCATGTATCCTTGGCAGTTAAGGCAAGATCACTTGCTGACTAGTCAAACTCTCACATGAGTGTAAGAGGATTAAGATAATAGCTTGCCTAACATAGCTAATAAGAAAGATTTGAAACAATTGGTAAAAACAGATTGAGTTATGAAATGCTTATTAGGAATAATGATTGCATGTCACATAATAGCATAAAGGGTCAGCATAATTCCACATACCAAAAAGTAGAGGAGTCATAAAAAATGTTGAGACGGGGCCGGGCGGTGGCGCTGGAGATAAGGTGTCTGCGCTAACCTAGGACGGACCACGGTTCGATCCCCCGGTTCCCCACATGGTCCCCCATGCCTGCCAGGAGCGACTTCTGAGTGAATAGCCAGGAGTAATCCCTGAGCGTCACCGGGTGTGGCCCAAAAAAACCAAACAAACAAAAAAAAATGTTGAGAGAAGAGAGAGATAGAATGTGCAATGTTTTGTGTCCAGTGTCCCACAAGAGAGATATAGACACATCTGGTTGGGAAATAGCCTTGACCAGGCTATGTCATGTCACACGTCTTGGGCATTGAAGGAGATACAACAAATATTCTAAAATTATATTTTAAATTTATAAATAGAAGCCTTGTTTTTTTTTTCCTTTTCAGTCAGAGCACACCAAGAACATGACACTTCTCTTCCTATTTGCTCCCAGCAATAAAAGCATAATGCACTCAAATATAGTGAGCAACAGATGATTTGAAGTGCTGGAAAAGCACACTGCATAAATACTTCCCCATGCCCACCTTTATTTCTCCATTGCTCAGTTGTGCTCCTTTTTATATTTCTCAGTTTTGCTGGTAGCAGCAATAGCTTCTGTGCTGTGAATCTCCCACACCTTGCCATCATGTGTCCCAGCTGGTCAACTAAAGCAGGCAAAATGATCTGATTCAGCTCCATTCCATACCATATTATTATGCCTTCATTAGAGGAAGATCTGAGTTTTCTCCATCCAACGATTTTATTTATCCCTACCCAAGCACCCTTTCAACAGAGAATAGAGAAGCTCAGGTCTTTATGAGATAAAGCTAAGGATCTTCACAAAATCCTGACTAAAGATTAGTCCTTCTTCCCTCTGCAGATGGGATGTCTGGGGATTCATTCTTGTAAAATGGTATAATATAATTTTAAGAAACGTTTAGTATAAAAACATGCACATTCTTCCAAATAGTTAGCCCCCTCTTAGTAGTCTAGTTGGTGGAAGCAGTGGCACCTGTGTTCAACAATGTGTACTACCATTTGGAGATAAAAGCCTAGAAACCAGTTGAGTACCCATTGATCGCCGAATGGACAGATGTGACAGATTGTAGATGCTCTTAGTAGGAACTGAATGAATGGAGAAAAAATGAAGGCAAATACAGAATATAAAGGGAGCATATACTTTTGTGAGGGAATTGGTGGAATTGTTATTGATGTTAAAAGGAGAAAAAAGAAAGAAGAGAAAGATGGAAAGAAAAGGAGAGAAAGAGAAAAAATAAAAAACTAAAATTTTAAAGTAAAATGTATAGCTCAGGGAAGTGGATTAAAACATAAATTCAGAAAAATAGATTCTGAGATGGTTTGCCTGCAGGAATTGTATAGAATATATTCATCATATTTCACAATGGAAAGTGAAACAAGCTGACTTTAACACGGTAGGACAAAAGTCTGAGCTTATCCCCAGAGTAGATGAGAGTGCTCTGGACAGTTGTGTCCAGTTAGGATGAGGAAACAGTTATTGCATTCCTACTGACTGCTAAGAAAAATCAGGCAGATCCACTGGCAGATGGCAATCACTGGGCACATGGTGCCAACACTCCCAACACTGAGGATTTGATGAGAGGGTTCTGGGTGCATATGTAGAAGGAAAAAGTCAATGACTAGATTCCATAAGCTATGACATTATCACTACAGTATGTGTAAATATACATAAAAAGAAGGGTCAAAGGAATGTGAAAAAGATCTTTTTTTTTTTTTTGGTTTTTGGGCCATACTCGGCGATGCTCAGGGGTTACTCCTGGCTATCTGCTCAGAAATAGCTCCTGGCAGGCACGGAGGACCATATGGGATGCCGAATTCGAACCTTAGGACCTGGATTGGCTGCTTGCAAGACAAACTCCGCTGTGTTATCTCTCCGGCTTGAACTTTGATTCTAACAATGAAAATTATGACTCTCAATCAAACTTCATACTAAGGAGAAAATTGTCCCAATCCAGGCAAGTTCTAGAGTAAAACTGCTTAATTATTTCTCCTGACTTGTTATACTAGATATCCAGTTTGCAAGCCAAACTAATATCATTTCTGAGAACTTTGGCTACTTTCTATTTCTGAACACTTGGGAATAGAATCAATAAATAAATTTTGTCTCCATTTTGTTTGTCAGGATTAAGGACCTTAAACATAAGCTTGAATTGAACTCAAGCATGACATACAAAGTAAAGACCTCAGGCCTGCACTCCTCTTGGGAGGCATAGCTATAAAGATTGTTATGTCAGAGGAATGGGCTAGAATTTTATCCAAAGATAAATCCCGTATCTATAGTCAATCAGTTTTCTACAAAAGAGCTAGAGATATGAAATGGAGTAAATATTGCCTCTTTGGCAAATAATGTGGGGGGGGTAACAGACTGTAACTCCCACTTTACACAAGTCAATTCAAAGTAGATCAAAGAATTTGAGATTAAACCAGAATCAATCAAATATATTAGGGAAAATATAGGCAGAAGACTCCAATTTTGAAATCAAAGGTGTTTTCAATGATGATTCTAATGTAAATGATGACAGAATAAAAATAACAAGCAAATGAGACAATATAAAAATTAAGTAGGTTTTGCACAGCAAATTAAACACTAGAATACTCAACTTAATGCAAAAATATTTTTGCTAAAAATCTCAGCTAATGGGTTCATATCTAATCTAAATAGTACTGACTAATCTCAACAATAACAAAGAATCCAAAACTCAATAAGAAATATATAGAGAAAATGAATTCCCTAAAGAACACTGATAATGGTCAAAAGGCAGAAAAAAAACACTCATCACTAATTATCAGAAAAATGTAAATCAAGTCAACAAAATATCATCTCGTATGTGAGAAAGGTACACATATAAAAGCAAACCCAAGAAATTGGGATCAATCTGTGTAGGGCATGTGTTAAAAACACAACTTTTAACCACTGCTGATGGGAATGTTGTCTTGTTCAGTCCCTGTGGAAAACAGTGTGCAGTTTTTTAAGAAAAAAAAGAAAAGAATTGAGATATTCTGTGATCCAACAATCTTGCTTCTAGGTGTATATACTGGGATCACCCAACAAACTCACTCAGAAGGATATATGTACACCATTACTGCAGCCATTGGAACAATTAGCTAGGCTACGGAGTCAACCTAGGTGTCCAAAGACAGGAATGTATTATATATATACTCATTATACATATTATGGATGCTATAAAACTGTAAAGAACAATGAAATAATGCAATTTACTGCAACTTGGATGGAACAGGATGATATATTAAGTAAAATAAATCAGAAAGACAAACAGGATAATCTCACTTATTTGTGGTATGCAGAATAATAGCATAAGGGAATATGTTTATTAAGGGCTACCTATGTCATCCTTGGCCCTAATGTAAGGATTGGGGAGGAAATCTTGGGGGATAGGATAATTAAGAAGGGGAATAAAAAGAATAAAAGTCAGTGGTACAGGTGTGATATACCTATATATCTAAACCACAGAACAAGCAGTACTGGAAGCAGGAGTTTGAAACTGCATCATGGGTTTCTGAGGGTACCTGGTGATACTGGTAGATGAAAGTTGGCACTGGTGATGGGATTGGTGCTAGGATGTTGTATGCCTGAAATTCAATTACAAATAATTTTGTTAATAAAAGTGCCTTAATAAAAAATAGTAAAAAGTAAAATGCAATGAGTGACCTCAAACCCGTCCTATGATCCATATATGGATGTTACTCTGTTTCTTATCTTAAAGTTATATGCTTTAACTTCAAATTTGAAACACATTAAATGAACAATATGTAATTTCCCATAATTTATTTGTTCAGTATATGAATATGCACTAATATATACTATATTAAATTACAAATAATTTATTAATGTTATAGAATAAAATAAACTATAACCATAAAATAAAATGTAATATTTTTGTGAATACACTATATCTACTATTATCTCACTTTCATCGAGTCTCATTACATTTAATTTCTCATGCAAATATCTCTATTTGATACCTCTATGGGATTGTTCTGCTCTTATCTTTTCTCCATGATAGTTAACAGCACTCCGTTTTACTCTCATGAAACCTGTCTTGTATTAAATCACAGACACTATGCTCTCACCATAAACACTGAAGTTTGAGTATTGAGTGTGAATAAAAAGAAATATAGAATAGAGAAAATTGGGCCCAGAGAGATAGCACAGCGGTGATTGCCTTGCAAGCAGCCAATCCAGGACCTAAGGTCGTTGGTTCAAATCCTGGTGTCCCATATGGTCCCCCATGCCTGCCAGGAGCGATTTCTGAGCAGATAGCCAGGAGTAACCCCTGAGCATCGAAGGGTGTGGCCCAAAACCCCCCCAAAAAATAGAATAGAGAAAATTAAAAATCTATTTGATTTTAATTAAGTCACATATTTTTGGACAAAAAGTCTTTAAATTGTGAATATATCAGGGTTTTTTTTAATTTTGTGAAGTATATTCCAATTAAGAGTGTATGTAGAGCTAAGTCTCAATTTCATCTGGAGAAATAAGGAGTAAAAAGACAAAAAGAGAGGGGAGAATTTCCTATTTTATATTGAGATATATTTTAAATTTGTCTTTATATATATAATAGCAAAATAAAAATCCGGAATCAAACTATTTTTTGATCAGTCAGTTGTTTCTGATGTGTCTGAACATCCTCAGCTGACCACAGACTCTTATGAATGCTGTTTAGCCTCATGACGTTGACACCCTGATCCTATTAGCCCAGGAAAACTGCTCTCCACACTGTGGTCTGCAGCACCACTCCTAGAAAAGCTGTCATCGCCTCTATTTTGAACCTTTATTCTTTTTGAACATACTGGTGACTGTTACAAAACCAGGCCCCCTGACTGTATAGTACATCAAACATTTGGGAGACTCAAACATTTGGAAAATCTTTAAATCTTTCATGTTTTTCACTTCCTTTTTTACTGGCTAGGCAAACATGCATTCTTTAACTTTTCCTGTACTTTTGATACTTCTTATACCAAAGTGTTTCAAATAATCTTAAGTGAAGTAAAAGTAATAAATTGCAAAGAATGTTTGCATGCTAGGAAAATATAAGCCCATAGTTATTATTACAGTTCCCAGATCTTAAATCACTGAACTTAAAGGTTATAAACTTTTCTAAGCACACTTTCTTCACAGGCTAGTGACAAAATGACAAGAGATTGGCCTGTATATTTGTGGCACTATTTTATGCCTTATCACAGACAGACTGGCTACCACTTTAGGATTTTTTTATGCCCTGTGGGCTAGTTAGCATGACAATCCTACATTTTTATAACACTTAACTTTTTATAGCACTCCAATCTTTCCCTCATGATTCTAACCATATTCTTTTAAGGTCTTAGTGATAGCTCTTTTAACAAACTATTTGTCAGTCAAGAAGTAAGTTCTGGAAGAGACATTCAGTGATGTGCTCAAATTGGTTAATCACAAACATTCACAGTGCACTCACTCTTTCAGTATTTCTGCTTCTTTATGATGTCACATACATAATACAGAACTAGATACCAATTTACTCAATGAGTCTAATCTTAGACAAACAAGTCATTTAAGCACTAATACTGCAAAAATTCTTTTTACACCATAACCCCATACATCTTTGCCAAAAACCCCCACCAAATTGTCTAGAACCCTTCTTCTAATATTTTTCTCACATTGCTTCATATTTAAAAATTCAAATAACCTATCAGTCTCATCACTAGCAAATATTAAACACAGCAATATCACTAAACACTCTCTACTCTCTGAGAAGCATAAAATATATTTAGAATGCCTGGCTAAATTATTTAGGGTTGAGTGTTACATTGTTTACCCTAACTTCACAAACTGAACATCCATTCTATTAGAATATGTAAGTAGCCTCTCAAATTTCACATTTGAAAATATAAGCTAAAGAGTATCTTCTGAGCACCAAAAAATAATATTTTCTCATTATTTAGAAAACATTGCTTTTGTAATTTGCAGGAAGAGATATTAGTGAGTTTGAAGTGGGTGATTGTAAAGTAACTGAATTTATACAAGCCTCCTTGCAGTTAAATGTAGTTCCAGGAGGGTGGAGGAAATCAATGTACTTCACTAGGTTATAAGAGTGTTACCCTATAACTCTTAAACCAGAGCAATAGTACAGTGGATAGGGCGTTTGCCTTGAATGTAGCTGACTTGGGTTTAATTTCTGGAACCTGCAAGGAGAGATTTCTAAATGCAGAGCCAGCAGTATCCCCTGAGTGCAGTCCGGTATGGCCCCAAAACAAAACAAAACAAAAAAAAAAACACAACCAACCAAACAAAAATAGTTAGAAGACTCTCATATAAACTAGCCCTGCAACTTCCTAATTGCATACTTGGTTCAGTGTACCATTGCTTAACAAAATTATGGTTATTAAACAAATCTATATATAAAATGGCTTGGCCCTTAAATATTGGAAAATGTTTATCTTTGTAATAGAAAATAGACACACAGAGTCCATTTTCCCCTGCCAGGCACTTTGCCTATGCCTTTTCAGCTATTTCTAAAAATATTCTTGATTTATTTTTGTCCCAAATAATTTTAAGTGGGGTGCAGAATCTATACTAAAAACCTTTACAAGTGAATTAGTTTGGACTAGAGAGATAGTACAGGATAAGGTGCTTTCCTTCATGTGACTGACTCAAGTTTTATCCCAGACAACCATATGGTCCCCCAAGCCTGCCATGAATGATCCCTGGTGTGGCCAAGAGTAACCTCAGATTGATTAATGTCTGTAATGGGGAAGTTGAACAGTAAAAGGAAAACAGCTTAGCTTTATAAAATAATTTTGCAATGTATTTCAATGTTCACCTTCAGTAGATGTCTATGGAGAAGACACATTCTAAGGATCAGTGTGCTTGCTTTGACTAGCTCTTTTCCTATCCTAAACTTTACTTTTTTTTAGCTATCACAATAGCTTACAGGCTTGTTATTTGTATTCATCTTTAAGTTACTAGCAGCAATACAACATATAATTAGGACAATTCCAAATTTTCCCCCTTCTTTTTTTTTTTTTTTTGGCTTGAATTGTTTCAGTTGGCTTTGTATCCTGATCACAAGACTCCCATTTTTCAGGGTTGTGCAAAGTTAAGCCAAGTAACTAAGTACAAATCAGGACAAGAAACAAATCATAGGGATGTTTTACACCATGTTTTTTATATGTTTATTTTTTGATACCAGAAAAAAGTTGGAAATTCTTGTGAATTTATAAAAGAACATTTAAGTATCTTAGATAATTTTCTGCTTTTCCTTTTATAATTTATATCTACAGGAAAGTCTTTGCCTGAACCTACATTTTCATAAGTGAAGTCAGACTAGTTTAAGAATTTAAGTCACCAATATTAGCTTGTCAGTCTCTGTAATGAGTAAAAACTCAAACCTTGGTTATGATATTTTTATGGAAAAAGACAGCTGGTGCCGGAATGATAGCATAGCGATAGGGCATTTGCCTTGCATGCGGCTACCCAGGGCAGACCTCAATTCGATCCTGGCATCCCATATCATTCTCCTAGCCAGAAGTGATTTCTGAACACATAGCCAGGAGTAACCCTTGAGCATCATTGGGTGTGGCCCAAATAAAACAAAAACAACAACAACAACAAAAAGAAAGAGAAACAGCTGATAAAAATCTTACACTTCATCAGAATCAATTTTATTATCTAACACAATGAACAGGTCTTTAAATCTCTTTAGACCGATTCAAAAAATATTTATTTAATACTTAATATTCTTCTTCAGTTCTGTGAATTCAAATCTGATTAAGATCAATTCTGATAAGACTGTAATATAGGGCCCGGGAGCTAGCATGGAGGTAAGGCGTTTGCCTTTCATGCAAAAGGTCATCGGTTCGAATCCCGGTGCCCCATATGGTCCCCCGTGCCTGCCAGGAGCAATTTCTGAGCATGGAGCCAGGAGTAACCCCTGAGCACTGCCGGGTGTGACCCAAAAACAACAACAAAAAAAAAACAAAAACAAAAAAAAAGACTGTAATATAATTCAGAACCCAAGTGACAATAATGTAAGCTAACCTCATCATTTTGTTGATAAAATAGTCAAAGCCTAATAAGAAAAAACCTTCACAAAATCTTATCACAAGAAAGAACTAAAATAAGATAATTTAAAATTCAAAATTTAAAAATTCAACTCTAGGTGTCATTATGATCAGAGAATTGGTGGAAAATAGGAGGAATTAGAGAAATTTCAAGTACCAGGAGCAATTTACTATTCAATGTCTCAGTTTCAGTAATCAACTTTTCCACAATCAACTTTTTCACAATGTAGTCTCCTGCTTTGCACAGGACTATTCTTCAAAGAACCTGCATAGCCTCCAATTTGTTTCTGTGGTTCTGAAGCCACAGTTGAGGCATGATAATTCTTAATAATTAGTAAGATACTTAGATAATATATAATATAATATATTAGATAGGTCAAATACTTAAAATAATAAAAACCAGTTTCTGCATTTAAGAGTTTTGAAATGTAAAGAGATTGAAAGATATGTGTATAGATGATGTTTTAAAAACTTTTATAGGGCTGTAGAGATTGAACAGTGGGTATAGAGCTTACCTTGGTCACATAAGATCCCCTGAGCACAGAACATAGAGTAATATCTAAACACCACTGGGTGCAGTTGAACTCCCCCACCAAGAGAATTCTACACATTATAATTATTAAGTATACATGCTAATTTTATTAGAAGGTATGGATTACACTGATCAAGTTCTTTTTATGAAAACCTTAATTTGATATAATTATCAATTTTCCCCAAGTTTGAAACTCACCCTCTTTCAATTTACCTATGCAATTATCATGGCCTTATATTAGACTCAGTTATGTTTTGGTCTTTATTTATTTTTGGCCACACCCATAGATGCTCAGGGGTTACTCTTAACTATGCCCTCAGAAATTACTCCTGGCTCTGGAAACCATATGGGACACCGGAGATCGAAGGCAGGTCTCTCCTAGATCAGCCACGTGCAAGACAAACACCTTACCGCTGTGTGTTGCTCCAGTCCCTGTTCCTCATTTTGATATTAGGGTTTGTTTGGGTCTGCCAATCAGTAGACTTCAATGTTTATTACATGAAGTGGATGAAATATATTATGATATCCTGATTAATTCTAGGGTGACTTCCAAAAATGAGGAGAGCTAGTACTGGTTTTAAGAAATAAAAATGATCCAGTAGAAGGAGTCTTACTTCTCCCTTAGTTATTGTATAAAATAAAGGGAAAACTAGAAGCATTTCTTGGAGTAATGATGATGAAAAGGGTTGAAAGGCACAAAGCAATATTCTCATAGGCAGGCTAACTCTGCAAAAGTCAAGGTTGAAAACATGAAAGGAAGTCCTGACCCTTAATACAACTTACCACTTTACTGCACCATCAAGACTTATGTTGTCCATATGAGACACCTCTGTTCTGAGCAAAAACTTTAGGAAATTACTTCCACTTGGAATCTTGGGTGAGTCATAGAAAGGCCATATGCAATTTCTCCAATTTTTATTTGGCTTGGCTTGTCAGATCTACACTCTGAGCCTTACGAAATTCTATTAGCCAACAGCACACTGATGAATGCAACATTAGTAAATCGTAAGCTTGTGGCTCAAATTCTCTTCCAATGCAGAGAATTGGATATGAGAAAATTGACAGTTGGATGGAGCAGGAAGAGGACAGTTGAATCTGAGAAGTGCTGGGCATTTTGGTTAGCACAATAGCAAAGTTTAGTTCTTGGAAAGATAGTGGGGAGATAGGAGAGCATATTAGATGCGCTCTTCCTCTTTCTGGTATTTGTCCCAAGATCCATTTGATACTGGTACCTGAACTTTGAGTCTTAGCTGGGTCTCATGTCACTGGCTTTTATTTTAAAAATCATGACAAAAACAAGGTTGGGTAAAGGCAGTTATAATAGAAACACCAGGCTTTCGTTTGGAAAGTAATAACAGTGGTATTTCTGATCACTTTTGCTACAGTCTGTGCCAATATGCTTTCTTAGAAGTTTCTTTTTTTACTCAAACATTAACATTTTTCTCCTTGCCCTGCAGAAGTTGACAGATTAAAAAAAATCAAATTGAATGTATTATCATACCAGTTAAATAGCTAAAACGGGAGATTTTAGTTTATTCAAGCCATATTTGCTGAAGAAAAATTTAACTTTTAATACTTAAAGGTCAAGTTTTGTCTTGTGTACTTTGAAAGTGTTGCTAAGCATTTTGTCCCCCATGGAGGGACAAATTGACATCAGGAGGTGCTATTTGCGTGATTTACCCATAACTACTTTTCCACCTCTTAGTGATGAGAGAAATATGATTATAGAAAAATAGTATTTCCTTATGTGGGCATGATCTCAGTCATGATATCAGGGAATGCTGGTAACTTTAGCACAGTGACTTGGAAATACAGAGGACAAGAAGGGCACGAGATTGGGCATCAGAGAGAACTAGGTTCCAGCTCTGTCTTGTGCCATTTGTACTTGCTGCTTATGTAATCGGCCTCTGCCACAATTTCTTCATCTCTGAATCAAGAATTAGAATACTTACTGTTCCACATATTTTTGAGAATTCAGAGAACTCATGCACAAAGGCTTTAATATCAGCCCTTAACAAACTAACATTCAGAACAAATCAGTCTCCAATAATTTTTTTATATGCTATAAGTAGCATTCAGGATAAGTTCTTTTTGGTCAGTGGCAATTACAATACAAATATGCCTGCATGTGCAAAAAAGCCAAGTGTCTGTAGTGACTTTTAATAAGAGTTTTATAAATATAAGTATAATTATATGAACAGCATAATATTAACAGCTTCTATGTTTTTAGTATTATCAACCTTGCATAGCACAAGTTATACAGACCCTGTGTTTGTCATTATAAATGAGTTGACAATGGCATAGACAAATAAGTATAGGTCTAAAGGACTTAGAGAAAGATTGAAAGGCTAATGCATTAGAAAAGAACACAATTATACTAACCAAAAGAAAAAATTCAGTGGAACGGTGGTAGAGAGAACAGGAAAGCAAAAGCAATGCTAGTTCTGCTGATGCACTTTTTGACTTCAAGCAACTGTTCTCATTTCATACAAATACCCATCAATTGTTAGCTTTATACCATATCATCTGACCACCCACCTCAAAAGCTCATGTCCTCTTCTACCACCCCCATTTGCATACCACACCATTCATAAGGTATCTAATTTAAACAATCACTTTCCTCCTCTAATTCTCTCAACCAATCCTTGAAGAGAGTCCTTGTTTTCCTGCAGTCATTTTCTGATTCTTGGGTGGAATTATTTTGGAACCCTTAATGTTCACAGTGCAATTTTACTCCTGAATTTCCTTTCTTCTGCAAGTTGAATCTGGGTGCTATCTTCCCATTTTTACCCCTCAATCTCATGAACAAAGTTCTCATTATTATATTTTAAGACTATTCCTAGACTCTCTCAAAGAAAACTAACAACATGCCTATGAAACCACACCTCTCTTTCATTCCTCATGGAATTACATAGGCTGTGATGATCTCCGGTTATGAAATTCATTTTTTCTGTTTCTTCTCGTTGACTTTTCTGTTAACATTTGACATTGGCACTACTCACGCCTCACTGAAATTTTCTCCAGTTTTTGTTGACAAGATTTTGAGCTATGCCAAATCTCCTACTTCAAAATGTTGGAGACATGTAATTTGTTCATTTGCCCATTTCTCCAAATCTTACATGTCCTAAAATTCAGTCCAAGGCTCTTCATTTTCAAGAGTCTTTTCCTCGCCAAAAATGCCTCTGTGTTTTAGCTCAGTCCTTTCTAAATATAATGTTATGAGATGATGAAAATTGTTCTACAACTGCATTTATTATCCAACATGGTGGATAATAAGTATGGTGGATAATAAATGCTTCATAAGTAGCATTTGGTTACTTGATATATGGTTAACTTGAATGATACATTGAATTTTTTCCGGGGGAGCATACCTGGGTATTCTCAGGTTATACTCCTGGTTTTTGTGCTCAGGAATAATTCCTGAAAGTATTTAGAAAAACATATGTGGTTCTGAGAATCGAACCTAAGTTGATCACATAAAAGGCAAGTGTCTTAACTCTTACACTATCTTTCCATCCCAGGGATTGAAATCTTAAAGTTAATGGCTATATTTAATTAGCTACATGTGACTAGATTCTACATATTAAATGACATAATTCTAGGTAATTTTATTCAAACACCATGTTTTCAAACTACATATATTAAAAGTTCACCTTTTAGAATAATTTCTTCTCACAGAGTTTTTATACTGGGTACCACAATGTCGACCCATTCTCAAATTTGAATGCTAACTTTTATTTATTCCATTTTTTTCCTTATTCCTTAAAAGAAAATTTTCTTTAATTATACATTGAAACATCTCTTATCTGCATTATATTTTGTGTCTTATGACTACACTCTTGTTTAGATTTATTTTGGTGGGCACACCCATTGACGCTCAGGGGTTACTCCTGGCTATGAGCTCAGAAATCATTCCTGGCTTGGGAGACCATATGGGATGCCAGGGGATGGAATTGCAAGTCAGACACCTTACTTCTAGAGTCACTGCTCTGGCCCCTTGCTTAGGTTTTTATGCAAATATATAAACAATCTCGAGTTTCTAATTTTACAGCTTTCCCCTCCAACATTGCTGTTCTAATCTCATTTTAACAGTGCTCCAACATGTCACTTTTATGCATTAACTTCATAACTTAAATCCTTATTTAATTTTCAGACATCCAGAAGAACATTATTACCAAGCTTAATCAGTCCTGTCTTCTTGATTTTCCTCACATGCACATGCTTACACAAATGCATACTCACCCAACTATCCCCTCTAGATCATTATCTCATGCATCCATACTCACTCTGCTGTGAAGCTTCAATTGATATTAAAATTCCTACTTTTCAAAATCCAATTAAAAGTTCCTTTCTCTCAGGAGATTTCCATAATTATCTATGCATGATATATGTCATCATTTGAATAACTGCAAAATTCATCAGTAAAGCTATCTTATTCTGAATACAATAGTTTTATGGAAGATGTAATTTTCTCCTCTTGTAGATCTGAAGGCCATGGTCATTTTTAGTATCCATTATAAAACTGCATTCATAGCTGAGCACAAAGAAGATGCCAAATATTTCACTAATATTTCTTGATTAATCAGAAAGCTCAATGCAAGAAATGGATGTGAAAACATTTAAGAACTCAGTCAACACTAGTCAGACTCAGGTTGTTAATAATTCACCCCCTAACCCATTTTCTGGTCATTTTTCTATCTTAACTGCTTCCAGCTTAAATTTGTTATTTGCATAGTTCTTCTCTTCACTGAGGAAATTATATGAATTAATCATAATAGGGTTAGAGTGAGAATGTTATGATTTCTACTTTCTCTTAGAGATGGTAGCCACAGCTAATGCCTTGTTTGCAATATGATTAACATGGTTCTATTGAGGAAATAGGAATGCATTAAGAGCAAATTTATAACATATTTTCTGTTATTTAAAAGCTTGATGACACCAAATAATATATTTACCTTTATAACTCTTATTTCCTGGGCAAGTAAAATGTAATAATAAATATACCTTTTCCTAAATTTATAGGGAAGATTAAACTTAAATAAAACAAGGCATATATCATGGACTGAAGATATAGAATTGCAATCCTGAAGGCATGATACAAGCACTTTATGAATGACCTGGGCATTTTCATATTAATGAATAATCTCAAGGGACAATGTTTAAACCTGAGGAACTAGTGAAAGTGCAAAGTTCAGCCTTCTAAACTAATTTAAAGGAGGAGAATCATCTGGAAATCACAAACAGCCACTGAAAGCCTCATAGAGGTGAAAAGAATCTGATTCAGCTCCCTCTCAAGAGTGATAAACAGGAAAGTGTTAAGGGGAAAGAATAGCTTTTAAAGAGGGCAGTTTGTGGTTCTATTAAGGTTCTATTCAGGTTTTATTCAGACATCAAATCCTCAACATCAGGAGCAAAACTTTTTTTGATATCCCACCAGAGTTTTACCATCAACTGAGCAGAATCATAGGAGCTAAACAGTCTTGGATTCAGGGCACAGTTTCTTTGATTTACTTAAAAAAAAAAGAGGAGTTTCAAACAAACAAACAAACAAACAAACAAAACATTACTCATTTTTTATGCCAAAGTTCATTTTATTGTTTTTATTTTCTGTAGAAACTGTGTTTTTAAAGATTTGAAATAAAGTTTAAGAGTCACATAAAAAATCAGAAACTCCAATTTTGTTAAACAATGTACACAAAAAATTAACACAAAAATGTTTAAAAATGGATAAAACATCTGAAATCATAAAACACATCAAAGAAAACCTAGTAAATATGGTCATTGACACTGACCACAGAGATAATTTTTTGAGGCCTTGACCCCAATGGCTAAGAAAAATAAATAAATAAATAAATAGAATGATCTCCTATAAGAAATGTTTGTACATGAAGGGAATCCTCCATAAAAGGGTATCATCACACACTACACAAGGGGCTAATAATACCTGAAATAAATGAAGAATGCATGCATTTCAACAATAACATAAATAATACAATAAAAATAGAAGATAGGAAAGTACATAGATCCAAATAATATATTCAGATAGTTAATAAGGGACTTAAATAAAGTACTTAAATTCACGTGTTATTTCATAATATATGTGCCGTATGTTCAGAGAAACAGTTTGCAATAGCTGATACATGAAGTAACCTAAATACCTTTTCATGAATGACTGGTTAAAGCAGTCTGATAAATATGCTCAGTAGAATACTACCTCGCTGTTAAAATAAATAAAAATCTTGCCTCTACTGACAATGAGACTGAAACTAGAGGTATATTCATATATTGTACTAAGGAATGTAAGTTAGAAAGTAAAAAGCAAATACTAAGACTTGTTATAGATGAAATTTAACCAGCAAAAACTAATTTGGTCAGAGCAAATACAGGCCTTACTTGTAGTTAACTCCAGCTATATTCTTGGCACCACATGATACCCTGAATATCACCACATGTTGCCTTAAAGATCCTCCGAAATGCCAGAGTTGCCAGGTAATCCCTAGCATCATGGAGATCAGTATCACTTCCTCCAACCCTGTGTTGAAAAACTATCCTACTTAGCTGAGAATTGCTGGAAGTGACCTCTGAATCCTGAAAACTTTTTGGGATGTCTTCAAAAGAAATAAAACTAATAAATTTTGGAGAAAATAACTCAGACTTTGAAAAAAATATGAAGGTTACTAGAGAAGGAAGAGAAAGTGGTTTGATGGAAAGAATAGATAGGTTTTATCTGATGAGAATGGCATTGGAATTGTGGTGGGTTCAGTGAGGCTTACACACATATAAGGATATAAATTTGTATTTATGAAAGTTTATACTGTCATAAACCCATGACAATAAATTACATTTTAAGCTAAAAAAGATTATCTAGTTGGCAAGCAGCTTAACTCATTGAATAATACACCATTTGTGCCATGAACATAAATTACATGAAATACATACTTATTAATTTCCTCTGTGTTTTCTAATCAAGGATAGAAAATAACCAGAGGGTTTGTTCTTTTGGATGGGAAACACACCCAGTGATGCTTAGGGATTACTTCTGGATATGTGCTAAGAGATCTCTTTTGGCAGGACTTGGTGGACTAGGTACTAGGGAGTTAACCCTCATCAATTCTGAAACAAGGAACAAAACAGAACACCCTCCCTTTGGTACTATCTCTCCAGTTTTAAAAAATATTATAGTTAGGGGCCGGGTGGTGGCGCTGGAGGTAAGGTGCCTGTGCTAACCTAGGACGGACCATGGTTCGATCCCCCGGTTCCCCACATGGTCCCCCGTGCCTGCCAGGAGCGACTTCTGAGCGCATAACCAGGAGTAACCCCTGAGCGTCATCGGGTATGACCCAAAAACCAAAAAAAAATATTATAGTTGATATCTTGAGGTAACTAGCATTGTTTTAATAAAACACTATAGGCCCTTGTTTATTTTCTAAAATTTTTGAGATCAGGTTTGCCCTGGGACTCAGACTCTCTATTGGAGGGCATGTGGTGAGCAATGAACTCTCATCCACGGTTGGTGGGAATGTTGACTGGTCCAACCTTTATGGAAATAGTATGGAGGGTGCTCAAAATTGACTAAACTCAAAGTTGAGCTGAGCTGCCATATTACCAAGTAATTACCAAGTAATTCCTCTTTTGGATATCTATCCCCAGGAAAGAAAAGCATTCATCCAAAAAAAATGTATGCGCATAGCTATTCATTGCAGCACACAATAAAATAGCCAAGACTTGGACTCAATCTAAGTGTCCAACAACAGATGAGTGGGTCATGAGGATGTGATACATATTTACAATGGAATACTACATAGCTGTATGGAATGATGCAATCATGTGATTTTCAGTTACACAGATGGAGTTGGAAGATATTATATTAAATGTAGTAAGACAGAAGGATAAGCACAGAATAATATCAGTTATATGTGGTATTTAGAATAATTGCATAAAGAAATTCAATAGTCCAAATGGGAGTTGTCTTGAACATCCTTGGTGCCAGAGTATAGCAAGAAGGAAAAAAACTGAGTGGAGGAAAAACACAAATATGAAAGGATGGAGGTCATGGCCAAGCAGTTTCAGGTGCATTGGTGGAGAGAACAAAACAAAACAAAAACAAAAACATAACAAAATATCTAAGCCAAAATCAACAATATTGGAATCCAGAGACCCAAACTCTAACAATCTAAACTTTAAACGGGCCTGTTCTACTAGCAGATTGGTGGGGGAAAAGGGTGGTGGTTGGGATATACTCTGAGAACATATTGGAGGGAGGGTCTGCACTGGTGGTGGGGATGACCCTGATTCATTCTAAATCTGAAGTTCGACTGTGAAGGACTTTGTATATCACAATGATTTCCATAAAATAAAAAAGATAATAGTGATCATGTTTTACACTATAGTGTATGTGCTGTATATACAATATATATTTTATAACATGATCTATTGTGTTGTTAGAGAAACATCCCACAATCAAACATATAAATAATTCCTCAATTTTATATATGTATATAAAAACAGTTAAAATATTTCATAGAAATCACATATAAAAATACAAACTAAAGGGGCCGAAGCAGTGGTGCAGTGGTAGGGCATTAGCCTTGCATGTGGCTGACCCAGGACGGACTGTAGTTCAATCCGGGGTGTCCCAAAACCAAACCAAACTGAAATTGACTAAAAAGTAAAAGAACGAAGGCACAGGGTGTAAGGCGGGCAGATCCTGGCTTCTGGCTCTCTCTCCATCCTTTCTTGAGCTGGAGGCTAGATCTAGCCAGCATGGGGTTTGGGGAGACGCCATGTGGAAGGCCTTCTCCCTAACTTGGGTGCACTGGGAGCCTTGATAGGCTACCAGCCGTCCCCTCCTCTGTCCCTGGCCTCCAGGCCTTCTGGGGTGGCAGCCCAGGCGGTCAGACAAGGTGGGTGTGGGGGGGTCCCTCCTGGATGGGGTCCCAAGCTTCTCCTGCCCTCCCCCCAGCTCTAGGGTGGGCAGGGCACAGGGTGTAGGGCGGGCAGATCCTGGCTTCAGGCTCGTATCCATCCTTTCTCGAACTGGAGGCTAGATCTAGCCAGCATGAGGTTTGGGGAGACCCCATGTGGAAGTCCTTCTCCCTAACTTGGGTGCGCTGGGAGACTTGATAGGCCCCCAGCCGTCCCCTCTCCTGCCCCTGGTCTCCAGGCTTTCTGGGGTGGCAACCCAGGTGACCAGAAATGGTGGGTCCTAACTTGGGGTGTGCTGAGATTTGCTCGGTTGCATTAAGTTTGTCACTGACAATTTCTGACCAGTCTACATATGGATAACCATGTATTAAGAGTATTCCCTATCCTTATCTTATGTTTTGCGTATCCAGAATGTCCATGTTGTATTCTGCCCTTTCCCATACCCCTTTAAGCTCATTTTTGCTCCTTAACTTTCAACCCCCCCCTGAAACATCACTAACCCACATTAGTCTTTTTAACTTCAGTACTGCACAATCCTAATCACAGACCAAAGCCATGCATTGTGGATAATAATCCCAACTATTTCAAAAGACATAAAATGGATAATTACTTCTTTTGAATATTTTACGTGTTTTTTCTCTGAAAATGTAAGTCTTACTAAATATTCTCTTATACAGTTACAATTCTAACCACTTTTTATCTTCTCTTTATGAGCTGTTCAATAAGGAATTTTGGTGAAAGAGTCCCCCAGTTTAATGCTTTTGATGGAACCATGTCATGAGGGTATTTGGACTTGTTCTTATGGCCCCCATATGTGCCAATAACACCACGTGGCATTGTTTCTTTTTTGCATAGGCACATTAAAATGGGAATATGCTATATATACAAATAAGATCCTATCTAATAGAGTTTGGAACACACAAATTTTGTAGTGCAAAGGGACCTTACAACCTGAACATTGACATAACGACCTGGCACAGGCATCAGAAGAAAGGGCATTTTCCATTCAACCCTGAACCAAGGAAGCCATCCACGAAACATCCAAGTTTGTCTATAACCTCACCTGGAAGCAATCCTCTGCCACGGAAGACCCTACCACTGCTCAGACATTAACCTGCTCAAAAGAGACTTCCCTTAACACTGAGAAGACTTAACAACAACAACTACCTGCTTACAGGACAGGGCTCCCTGCATTGCCCTTTAATTGTGAGGTGAAATGAGAAGACGCCTCACATCCTGACTTCAATGTAGGATTTGCAGATTCCAGGATCTTTAATACAGAAACATGATACCAACAACAGAGACTGTGTGAAAAATAAAAGTTTGTTGGCACTATAGACAATGTCTTGGATTGGACAATCTAGCTTGCCTGGAGCCTAGAGTTGGTCTTATGCCAGGAAACTTCAGGGGTAGGGCCTGTTTGTATTTAGGTCAAGGTTATTCCTTTCCATGCCCCTCATATTTTGGTGGGCCTATGCAAACAACAATTGTCACTCTAACACCATTTTTACTGTGCTCCTTTGACTCTAATCCTTAAAAAAAACCAATTAAATTTTGAGGTTAACTTAAACTAATATGCATGTACATGGAAGTGTAAAAAAATACTATGTCTTTAATGTTTGAGGAGTTACATAAGTTTTATGACTTTAGATTGCCTTGTGTGCTGTTAAGAAATATTATAATGTGTTACAATCTGGGGATTTGAGGAATTGTAGATGGATTCTGTCTTATTTATCTTAATGTTCTTTGACTGAAAGCTCAAAGTTAAGATATCAGCAAGGGGACTTCTGAGAATTATGTTATGGGTGAATGTCCTTCCACTGTAACTTTACCTTGTCCTCTTTCTTTGTATCTTTGTTCTAATTAAAAATAAAAAAAATTAAAGACCAATCCACAGGAAAAGAGAAAAGTATTTGCAAAATATATATCTTGTATATATATGTATTATATATATGTTTATATAAAGATCTTATATTCCAAATATATTAAGAAGGTCTATGACAACCAAAGACAAGTGTCCTAGTTTAAAGGCTTGTAAATATCCTAATAAATGGCTAAATAACTTTAAATATTCTACTTGAAAGGACTTATTCTATTACCAATATGCACATAAAAAGGTGGTCAATATCATTAGTTTTCGAAGAATACACAGCAAAAACACTAGGATGGCTATATGTTAGAGAAAAGTGAGAAGGAAAATTACTATTGTCAAGCATGTGAAAAATTGGAATCCTTAAACATTGCTTGTAGATATGTAAACAAGAGCAGCTTTTATGGACATAGTTTTTTTGTAAGTAACTTAAATACAGAATTTACATATAACCACCATTTCCATTCCTAAGTAATACAAAAAAATAAAAATTGGTATTCAAAAACATATAAAATATTAACAGCACTACTTATGTAGCAAAGAGTAACAAAGAGAACCAATTTAAACATCTATCAACTTATGAATGAATAATATAATGTGCTATATAAACAAAATTATGGTATAATAATTATTAGTAAGTCACAAAAAGGTACAAAAATGTACCAACTGCATGGTTAGAAGCTGAAAAAAACTATGCTTTGTGAAAAACAATAAAAAATGCAATTGGGTTATGCAGTTCAATCTATGTACATTGTTTAGTACACACAAATACACATAGAAGAAAGCAGACTGACTAATGTTTGTGGCTTGGGATAAGGGCAATGGAGAATAAGTATTAATAGATATTAAGAGTTAATACAGATTGGGGCTTTCTGTTGGGTTATATCTTAGAATTACATAACTGTCAACTTACAAAATGCTATGGAATTATATAGCTGGAAATGATTATACCGGTGAACTTCATGTTATGTACATTTTACCAAATTAAAAAAAAAAGCATGAATGAGTAGAGAACTTGAGGTTCCTTGACATAGAAAACCTCACATTTTGATTTTCTTTTTTGTTTGTTTTTATAATCAATGCCCCCAAATTTTTGAAACACAGTCAGAACATATATATAATAACCAAAAACAGACTTTCTACCATTAATGGGGCAGTTATACAGATCTTGATAAATTTTTAGAGGTTCGCATAAAATGCCAGGATTTTTCAATCTTGGCATTATAGTCATTTGAGACTGAATAAGTCTTTGTGGTGGGGACTTGCAGAATCTTGTACCTTGTGACTTTGTCAAGTAGTTAACAACATCCTTGGCCTCTTATTCACTAGATACTTCATCATCTATTAACCTTCAATTGTGAATGGCAGTATGAGAACCAAAATCTCTTCCCTCCACACATTATTAAATGCCCTTCTAAGGAGGTAATATCCTTTATTTGAAACGAGAGTTTTAAAAATTGAGCTCCTATATGAGCCAGCAATACCACTCCTAGGGATATACCTCAGGAAAACGTAAACACAATTCAAAAATGCCCTCTGCACTCCCATGTTCATCGCAGAACTATTTACAATAACCAGAATCTGAAAACAACCCAGGTTCCTTACAACAGATGAATGGTTAAAAAATGATGCTTAATCAAAATGTTTTAAATTTATTTTTAAACATCAATTTCTGATATTGTCCTTCAATTATTTCCTAGAAACAGCAAACATTTTTGCTTATTATTTTATTACTGTTTGTAATTAAGATGCATGATTAAGGATTTGTGGTAAACTTCAGAAGCATTTCTGATAAGAAATCAAACTAAATGATCAACTTGTAAACAACAGATTTCTTATGGGCAAATCACTGTATTGGAAATAAGCTAAATGTAGCCAGTACATAAAAAGAAACTCAAAGTGCAGTGTTCTCTTTTCGAATCCTTTTTGGGCAAAGACTACTGCTCTTCCAGCATTCCAGAATAATGACAGCTGGTGTACCCTTTTGTCAAATTTGCTTCTTTCTCTGAGCATGCAAAGGAAAACTTTTCCTAGAATGCTTAATATCATTTACAGAATCTGGAGTCAGATACTATTAGCACAGACCAACCTGTGCTTTAAACATCCTTCAATAGCCACTGCCAGTAAAAGATTAGGGACAACTCTTCAGAACTTACAGTTTCCTAGGTGTCAGCCTTAGAAATGTTACACTTTTATACCTAGTGTATCTGGCTAGAATTTCATTTCAAGTATTTCAACTGAGTGAGATTTCAGTTATGAAGCTGAACGTTTGAAATTTCCTGGTCCACTAATTGCTGACCTCATTTCTTACCAGGAAGGCACAAATTCAGTCTTGGCAATTTTGGTTGGACTCCTTTACTCTTATTTTTTTAATTGTTTAAATTAAAATCTTTATTTAAGCACCTTGATTACAAACATGATTGTGGCTGGGTTTCAGTCATGTAAAGAACATCCCCCTTCACCAGTGCAGCATTCTCATCACCAATGTTCCAAATCTCCCTCCTCCCCACCCCACCCCACCTGTACTCTAGACAGGCTTTCTACTTATTTAGGAAGATATCAACGGCTCCAATAAAATGTCATTAAGTAAAACACACTAAAAAATAAAGATATTTCATGCTTATGAATTGAAAATATTCATATGGTTTAAAAAAAGCATCATACCTATAAACTTATACAGATTCAATGTAACATCTATCAAACTTTTAATTATATTCTAAAAGGAACTAGAAAAAAACATTATTGGTGTGTGAAGCTAGAATTTCACTAGAATATTTAAAGCTGTCCTGATGGAAAAAGAACATGGGGACTTTGCCGATTTTAAACTGTAATTTAAAACTATACTAATTAGGGGCCCGGGAGATAGCATGGAGGTAAGGCATTTGCCTTTCATGCAAAAGGTCATCGGTTCGAATCCCGGTGCCCCATATGGTCCCCCGTGCCTTCCAGGAGCAATTTCTGAGCATGGAGCCAGGAGTAACCCCTGAGCACTGCCAGGTGTGACCCAAAAACCAAAAAAAAAAAAAAAAACCAAAAAAAACTATACTAATTAAACAAATATGTTATCCGACTAAAAACATTCAGACCAATGGGAAATAAAAATTTGAGATCCCAGAGATAATTCCTAGATAGATGATAAGTCAATTTACAACAAAAGTGTCAAGAGTTTAAAATGGAAAAATAAAATTCTTTAATAAGTGCTATTGGGAAAACTGGATAACCACATGTCAATGTCAATGAATTAAACTAGATTACTCCCTCCTACCATGCACAGGATAGATTAAACATGTAAATGTTATAACTAAAATTATAGTCATCAAAAAAACATAAGTGGAATACTATGGCCAATTTAATGATTGGTCTCCATTGGCGAGCAAAACCATATAAAAAACAAACAATTGAGACTACATCAAACTAGGAAGTATCTGCACTATGAAAATAAGCAATCACCATACAAAAATACATCCTACTAAATGAGATAACATAATTTAACATCATATATTTGAAAAAGTTCTAATAGTAATATAAAATGCTCAAAGTGTAATAACATACAATTAAACAACTTCAAAACTGAGAAGTGTTTAACAGACTCTTCCCTAATAAAGGCAGATAAAGGGCCAACAGAAATATAAGAAATGCTCACTATTATTACTGATGATCAGAAAAATACAAACCAAAATGAAGATGTGTCACTTCTTACCTGGGAGAATAATTTATATCTAATAAGCCAAAAATAAGTGCTTAAAGGGATGTGTAGAAAAAGAAACACTCATTCCCTCTTGGGAATATAAACTGATTTAGCCTTTGTGGAAAGCAGTAAAATGAATTTTCAAAAATTAAAAATAGAACCACCACATGATCCAGCAATTCCACTCTTGAATGTCTATCTCAAAAATAAAAAAACACTGATTTAAAACGATAAAAGAATATTAATGTTCACTGCAGTGCTATTAATAATAATGGAACCCATTATACCCATCAACAAATGAATGGCTATCAAAGTAATACATAACAAAATGGAATACTATCCAACTATAATAAAGGATGCATTTTTGCTACAATAGAAAGAAGCTAAATGGTACCTTACTAAGTGATGTATATCTGAAGGAAAGGGACAGGGAGATAGTAACTAGTTAGTATGCATAGCATAAGAGAAAGTGCAGCTAACTGACAAATACAACTGTCCTTCCACAGTCTGATGACAAATTTATCTTCCTATCATTACTCTGCATTTGAACCCCAAACTCCCAAATTAGCAAATGAAATGATCACACAATGATTTAATCTTATTTTGACTTCACACTTAGATACTTAGATATTGGACTTTAAGCATGGCTTCTAGTTCAAGCTTAACTTTTTAATCTCATTTCTAAATTTTGTTTTGTTTTGTTTGTTTACTTATTTGAGTTTTGGGGTCACATTCCATAGTCTCAAGGGTTACTCTGGTTATGTTGCTTAGAAATTGTTCTTGGGAGTTGTATTCAGATCTCATGTCTGCTGCATACAAAGCAAGTACAGCAGTCTGTCAAGCTATCTTCCTAGCTTCCCTTCCTAAATTAGTAATAAGAAAAAAATATATGTAATATAAAAATATATACATATATGTAAATATACAAATATCCTTGTTAAAAAAACTTGAGGAATAAACTACTCCATACGAAATTTCTGAGAAAATTCTAGTTCATGATGAGTTTATAAAAAAAAGACTGATTGATTGTTGAGGCACCTCCAAAAATGGATTTGGAGATCAGATGGCTTTGGCTGCTACTCAGCGACACCACCAGAATTTAAACAATAGATCCCTCAGACACAGGGGGATTCAGAGGGGTTTTTCAGAGACAAATTTCAACTGTGCTCAAATATCTGAGAAGAGAAACTACACTGACATCCAAGTATAGTAGGAAGTCCTTGGTTTTCCCTGGCAAGGTCAATAGACAAGCAAATGAGACTCTTTGGGACATGTAGCCCAAGGGAATTAATCAGGCCATCCAGAGAAAAGGGCACTGCATACAATGTGCTAAGAACACTAGATTAAAAATTTCTGCAGTGCAAACTTTTTGCACTTTTCCTATGATCTGCTTCTGTCGAGGAGAAAATGATAATTTAGCAAACTGGCAAACTAGATCCTCCATTAAATTTAAAATATTTAATTCTCCTAAGCCTCTGAAGGAACAGGAATTCACTGGATTCCAAAGAAGCCTATTTTGAATCATTTCATTATATCATTCTCTCTGAAGTAGAGCCACGAATTTCCTTACATGTGTCAATTGTTTAAGAAAGGAAAAATAACAAGGACTTAGACTCAAAGTCCACCTTTTAAACAGGTGCTATGAAGAAGCTCACTCTCACTTTAAGTAGTATTCAAATGAGACATTAGGATTTATTGAGAGTGTAAAATAACTAGACCTTACACAAAGTTAGAACAGTGTACCAATAAAGTAAAACACAGTGGAGGGGATGAGGAGAAAATTATATATACTATATATATATTTATACAATTATAATTATATAACTTTAATTATAGTATAATGTTATATAACTATAATTATAATCATATATTATGCAAATTGTATATTATATCTTGGTAACACTGAACACAAACTTGAGAAATATAATGAAAGTCAGGAAACTTCAAAAAGCTGACAAACATGAGAAGACCAAATGGGGGTAAGATATGAAAGAACCAAAATATAAATTAAAATGATAAAAAATAAAGTGAAATATAGAAAATAGTCCCTGAACTATGCTACTTTGATTTGCAAGATAAAAAAAAGCTTCCTTAGATTGCAGGCAAAAGCAGTGAAGGAATATTCACGTAATCAGAAATACTAGAGATCACTTTTTAAATATAATTTTTATTTTGATCATAGTGGCTTACATATTGTTGACAATAATATTTCAGGTACGTATTTACATAAAATCAGGG
>PVKC010008236.1:15830-28291 GCA_004027635.1 Crocidura indochinensis | reverse complement strand
ACTTTTTAGTATTTTCACTGAAATAGAAAATATAAAACTTTATATTTCATAGTATAGTTCAATGCATTTTTGACTTGTGATAATTATAGTATAGTTTTGATTATTAAAACCATTTCTTCCCAGTACCTTTGCCTTTGAGAGCAAAGTTCCTATATTTCTCTATGCCTAGTCAAATACATATATTTTTAAATCATAAAAATTTATTTAAAAAATTAAAATTAAAATTTTTTAAAATTTTATTTAAAGTTTTTGTGTCACATAGTTGGCTTAGTTGATCATAATACATTTGTTTTGAGTTAAGTCTTAGCAAAATATTCATAAAAGATAAAAAGAAAAACAAAAGAAATAGCGAAAAAGAAGAAAAGAGCATAGCATAGAAAATCTGTGAAAATTATTGTATGTTGCAATGAGGTCATTAAGCCATAGTCGGATTTAAACTAATCGATTATTTTGTTATTTCTTTTGTTTCTGAATATTAGGTGACTTCAAATACACATAGGTCTCTAAATTGGTGTGTTCCTATGGGAAGACAGTATTTTTTTTTAAAAAAAAAAAAGGGAATTGTCACATGACCTTGAGTGCAGCTGTATGGTTCAGGAATTTCAGGCAGTATTACTGATACTACAGCTTTTTGTGAGGTATTTTCAATTGCCAGAGCTTCCAGAAGTACCAGAAGCTGGGGAGAGAGTACTTGGATTCACTCCAAAAAAGTCCTGGTGATGTCAGCCCAAATAGTGCATACCTAGAACTTTGGGTTGATTAGTATAGTATTTTTACAAAGCAGTACATGAGTGGTGAAGCAGGGTCATTGCCAAAGCAGTGTTTGTGACAGGTGCAGAAGTCATGAATTCAGCAGGGCAGGGACTTGGTCCAATTTTGCCTCCTGAGATTTCCAGCTTTCATTTGCATAGCCAGTGTACCCATAATTTTTCATGACTCTGTTTACATTTCTTTTGAAGACAGACTGAGTCTATGAAGCTATCCTAGTCAAATATTTAAAAGAAAAAGTTATGTATGAATTATTAATAAAAAGTAGAGATTGATTTCCTCATGTTTAGTAACAGGACAGGGATTTAAGTTAAGATCCCAAAACCCCACAAACTTCTAATAATTATATTATTTGGTATTTTATATGTTAAGAGAGTGTGGCATGGGGCTGGGAGGTGGCGCTGGAGATAAGGTGCCTGCGCTAACCTAGGACAGACCGCGGTTTGATCCCCCGGTTCCCCATATGGTCCCCCGTGCCTGCCAGGAGCGACTTCTGAGCAAATAGCCAGGAGTAACCCCTGAGCGTCACCGGGTGTGGCCCAAAAACAAACAAACAAAAAAAATGAGAGTGTGGCATAAGAAAAAATTGTCACAGGGTGTGTCAAAAATGAATTTATATTACTCATTAAAAGATTAAGAAGGAAAATGTTTAGTGACTGGCTAGGAAAATAAAATAGCTACATTTTGTTTGTAGGGTGGGCTGTTAGATTAGACTATTTCTGATGGTGCTCAGGGTTTACTATTAGCTCTAAGCTCAGAAATCAGTACTAATAGTCCTCTGGAGTCTCAGTGAGACTGTCTTGTTGCTTTTCTTTTTTTCATAAGTGTGTAAAATAGTTTATTGGAAAGCGGATGAAGAAAGAGAATGAACTCCTGATTGTAGGAAGGAGCTTAGCATAGGTCTAAGCTTCAGGGTTAGTTTTAAAGGAGTAGAAAATAATATGTGCACAAATGCTTTGATAATTTCTAATCTTTTGTGCTATGAATTAACAATTAATTAGATAATACATCTGTTAAAGTGATATGTTTATGTGAAGCACTTTATATAATTATAGACTTTTCAGCAATTCAAAACATGGATGTATACTCTTTATACACTATATATCTTATGCTTCTGTGATGATATCCAGCTTATTTTCCTCTTTCTGTCTCAGTTGCCTTGTTTCTTACCAGGCAGTAACAATTTTTCACATGAGAATTAACTCGTATTTAATGTAATGACTTACTGAAATTGATTGGCATAGGGCATCAAGTATACTTATTTGCTTGTGAATTGCATTTATTTTATTAATTTTAATAAGATGAAAATATTGATTCAATTAACACAAAAATGTCTGTATTGATGAAATATATTAATATGTTAAACAATAAACATTCATTTTATTTTATACCTTCTGTCAGATATATTAAAATTGAAAGTGTATTATTCTCATAAGAAAGTAATGCACTGTTAAAATATGCCAACACAAAAAACCTGATATAACTAATGAGTTGGCTTGATCTCAGAGCTGGGGAGACATTAGACAGTGATGGATCTACTATATCTATAAAGCAGCGAACTACTCAGCTTCTGCAAAATACTATGATTCAATATGCAGACTTAGTACTAGATCATTCCAAAAATCATAAATCATAATAAGTTAATGAAATCATAACTTATTTTAATATATTTAATATATTTTAATATATTTTGTATTTGGTCACTAGAGAGACAGTATAGACTTAGATGCATGCCTTTTGTTCATGGTTAACCCCGCTTCAATCTTTACTACTGCCTATAGTCCCCTCAGAATCAGCAGTAGTGTTCTCAAAACACATTACTGACTTTATTTATAAACCTGACTCTATTTTTAAAAATCTAACAAGAAGGGCTCTGAGAAATAGCACAGCGGTGTTTGCCTTGCAAGTAGCCGATCCAGGACCAAAGGTGGTTGGTTTGAATCCTGGTGTCCCATATGGTCCCCCGTGCTTGCCAGGAGCTATTTCTGAGCAGACAGCCAAGAGTAATCACTGAGCAAGGCTGGGTGTGGCCCCCAAACAAACAAACAAACAAACAAAATATAACAAGAAGTTTTTGCCTTTCACCACCTTCATTAGTTTTTATGACCCCTACACCTTTCTTCACAACTCTGTTTTTTGTCATCATGACCATTTTTACTTACAAACACACTTATAAGAAGCAGTATTTATCTTGCCCTATGAGGTAAATCACATCATTTTTCTGAGATCCATCGAATTTGTAAAGAAACGTAACTTTCCTACTTTATGATTAACATTTCATTGTACATACAATGAATTTTCTTATGCTTTAAATGTATTTTTATTTGGATAATATGGACTTGTAAGGTATTTACATGCTTCTAGAATCTAGGGGGACAATATTACCATTCCACATCTACCACAAAGTTCTAGAATCCCTCTACTATGTCTATAGTCTTCAAGATTCAAGCACATAATGGGCTTAAAGAGATATGAATATTTTCCATGAAGGAAATATGTAAATTAGATATTCAGCTGTTGGGCTGAAGGAATAACAGTCAGTCCTAAGTATATTTAGGTACATTTGTCCAGAAAATGTAACAAACATGATTTATCAACATGTTTTATACATTATACTGTCACCACTTTTAAAAATCAGTCAGTATGGATGAGAATTAACTAAAACAATAATATAATAAATTATAAAATCACATACAAAAACCTTCTCACTTGACATACTATCTCACTTGACATTTATCACTCTGGCCTCACTGAAATTATTGATATTTTTTTCAACAATATTCAGCTGCATCTCTTCTCAATACTTATGACCAACAAAAAGGCTCCAATTATGCAATATCAAATGAGTAGAAAGATTGCCTTTTAGGCTTTCTAGAAACTCCTTCTGAGAATGGAGGGAGAGTACACTGAGGTTAGGTCATTTGTCTTGCATGCAGTCAACACAGTTTTGATTTCTGCCACCACACATGGTCCCTGGCCCTGCCAAGAGTGATCTTTGAGTACTTCTTTGTATGGCCCAGCACTCCACTCCCTACTACCTCAATAAAAGATAAAAGACAAAAGTCTATTCTATAATTTAACAGTAGCCAGACTTTTGTGGGTCTTTGTTCTTTAGTTTTTATTTTCTACAGGGTAAAGGAAAAATAAAACCTAAGCAAGGAATTTATAGAGTAATATAGTCACCATCTTTGTGAAATAAAGATACATAGATGTGTTTATTACTTCTAAATATATATCATTGTATTTAAAAATAATAATTTGAAGAACCTGATGTTGTAAACACATCAAATAAATTAACCATTTTATCAAAAGAAATATAGCAGAGGGTAGTGTTTTCATTTAGTAGCAAAAACAATTAGACATTTAGTTTGAAGCAAATGAAATCCTCCATATTTCTGGCAGTGTCTTTACACTGATATAAACTGCAGTGAGAAGCAATTTATCTAAATCACTATTATTCCAGAGAGAGACATATAGGACAAGCAAATCTAATGTGACAGATGTTATAAATGTCATTGTTACAGTTTTCCAATTCAAACAATTTAGACTTCCTCTGATTGTATTAAAAGGAGTATTGAATTTTCTCCTATCAAAAAAGACAGCAGCCTAGTCAGAGAATATTTGTTTGCTTTAGTTGAGTTTTTGTACCTCTTACGGAAAAAAATAGGCTCTTATATATTATTCAGACAAATATTTTTAATCAGAATTAGGCTGCAAACCATTCTAAAATCAAATATAAGGATCAAACAAGAGCAAAAATAACTCAGTATGTACTTGTATATACGTTTATATTCAATCTATAGAAAATAACCATGACTTTTAATTTTTATATTAGTAAATATTAGCATATGAAAATACAGTGCTTTATCAATTGTCCAGGAAATGGTGCTGATATTCCTTTGCAGAAGTTGGGAGCTGACTTGTGGCAAAAGTGAAAGATTTATTTTTCTCTGAGACATAATAAGCTATAGGCAACAAAATTAGCTGTGATTACATGCATGACTTTAATATTAAAGTCTAACTTTCCTTGTAAATATTTCCTAAAATTATAATGTTTTGATAGTGAATTGTCTGCAATCCTAAGAACAATGTTAAATCAAAGTTCATATTTATTTCAGAATAATAAAACTAATATAAACTTAATATATGAAAGTATTTGTGATTTAAGTTATCGAATAATAAAAATAAATAAATTAAGACATTTCTTATTCTTAAATCTCCTTTAATATTTTTTCTCATATTCAGAAAAAGCAAACACTCATTAATGCAGATGTTATATACCAAAAGTGGTTCTCCTTTCTCTTAGTATGTTAAAGCCAAATCCATCCACCATAATGATATTTGGAGAGAGAATTTAGAACCAATAAAGAGCTAACTAGGGTTAAATAAGATTATAAGTGTGGGGCTTTAATTCAGTGTGACTAATGTCATTAAAATATGTAATACCAAAAGGCACACTTGTAGAAAATATTATGTGAAGATATAGTAATATGGCAGCAGTTTACAAAGTAAAGATAGAGGAATGAGAGAAAACTTGTCCACAGATTGGTCTTGGATTTCCATCAGCCACATTTATGAACATGAATTTCTGTTCAAATTACTATTAGCAGTTTTCTTTTTTGTTATAACCCGATTTTTTATGGCTGTCTTGTACTAAGTAACAGAAAAGTTGTGTTTTAGAAAATATTCCAGATGAAGTCAGAGCAATAGTATGACAGGCACATACATTTAGTGTGTATCTGACTTACCAGGATTCAATCCCCAGCATCAAGTATTGTCCAACAAACACCAACAGGTGGATTGTCTGAGTTCTGAGCCAGGAGTTACCCCTAAGAATTACTGGGCGTGGCCCCCAAACAACCGAAGAAGTATGTATTCATACAATTTTTCATTTTTTAAAAAAATTTTGGGGCCACCCCTGGTGACTCTCAGGGGTTACTCCTGGCTCTGTGCTCAGACATCATTCCTGATAGGCACAGGGGACCATATGGGATGCCGAGAATTGAAACAGCATTGGTCCTGGGTCTGTCACTTGCAAGGCAAATTCCCTACAGCTCTTCCATCTCTCTGGCCTCACTATTTTGTTGTATGAATTGATATGAATTGATATCATTAAGATAACTACTCAAATTTAAAAAGTAGAACCTACTTCATATCTAGATTACAGGGTTTAATCTTTTGCTACTAATGATGAAGACTAAAGTCACCAATTTTTGTTGTTGCTGTTGTTTCTTGGGGGATTTGGGCCACATCCAGCAGTACTCAGTAGTTGTGCCTGTTTCTGAGCTCTGAAGAGGCTCCTGGTAGGTTCAGGAGACCATATGAGATCCAGGTGATCGAACTGGGTAGATACCATGTCAACTGTGTCCAGATGGATTGAATGCCCTACTGCAGTGCAATATTGCTCTGCTCCGCTGAAGTCACTAAATTTTTACAGAAATTATAATACTATTGCCACCAACATTATTAGATATTGGGTATATTGCTAAAAAAATCAGAGAGAAGGGACTTCACTGAGTTTATATTATTGTAGCAAACACAAAAATTTATAAATTATGTAATATAAATTGAGAATTTTTTCCTGTAATTGAGTTACCTAACTTAATGTTGTAAATGGGGGAGCATCTCTCCAAAAAAGCAAATTTAAGGTTGAAGTCAGAACTGGGTGTAGGAATCAATTGTATGAAAATTTCATCAATCAAGAGCCTTAGGAATAACAGGAGGAAGCAAAGGACAGGCTACATCAAGTGAGTAACCACTTGGGGCTAGATGATGCTTGATAACCACTGGGGCTGGATGATGCTTGCAAACACATTTTGTGTATAATAGAATGGAAGAGAAAAGCCTGCATTATAATATTTCTAGGACATTAATTTTGTTCTGTCAAAATGATATTTTGGAGATTTATAATATGAATTATGTCCTAACATGTGACTTTTCTTAGAGAACAACCCAAGTATACTTCAGAATAATAAATATTTAGCTATTTTGGAATTAGAAATGTTTATTAATGCCAGTTATACCATTAGTCAGTGGCAGTGAAACAAAAACAATAGTGTGGCCAGAGCAATAGCACAGTGGGTAGGGACTTTACCTTGCATGCATCTAAGTGGTTGGATCCCTGGTATTTTATATGATCCCCCAAGTACCACCAAAAATGACCCCTGACCACCACCTGCTGTGCCCTCCAAAAAGGAAAAAAAAACACATTATTAAATTATGTATTCATTTCATGTTTTCATAAATTGTCAGGGTATTGGTATGTTAAGTCAAATCTAGAAATCTGAGGAATTAAATTACTCTTTGATATTTTTATTTATTTGTTTATTTATTTTGCTATTTTTGGGCCACATCCAGTGACATTCAGGGGTTACTCCTGGCTATGCACTCAGAAATCACTCCTGGCTTGGGGGACCATAAGGGACTATGGGGGATCGAACCGTTGTCCTTCCTAGGTTAGTGCATGCAAGGAAAACATCCAACTGCTTGCACTGCCACTCTAGTCCCTGATATTTTTAGTATTATCTTTTTACATAATTTTTTAACCATGAAATGGCTTTAAAACTTTTTTTTAATTTCATGCAGTTTAGGCTAGGGCAATATTCTGATGTTGGTTATAATATTTGATAGCTATCCTGCCAAAAAATATCCTGACAACTTTTAGCCTATAAAATCATTTATACTTTAAGGAAGAGTATTAAATATGAAAAACATTGTATGAAAAAATTATAAAATCTTATTTTATACTATTTTATACTAGTATAGTATAGTATAGTTTATACTAGTATAGTTATACTAGTATAGTTCAGGATGGTGACTTATATGAAATGGGAAATATAGAGGCAGTAGGCATCCTCAAGAAGGAAATGTACAATGTTTTGGGAAGTATTGCTATTTTTTGGGGGGGTCACACCTAGCAGTGCTCAGGGGCCACTCCTGGCTCTATGCTCAGAAATCGCCCTGGCAGGCTCGGGGGATCATATGAGATGCCAGGTTTTGAACCTCTGTCCTTCTGCATGTAAGGCAAGCACCTTATCTCCATGCTATCTCTCTGGCCTCAGTGTTGCCATTTTTCATGATATTAATCCTCCCAATCCATATGTATGATATGTTTCCATTTTCTGTGTTCTCTATTATTTCAGAAAGCAGTGTTTTAGTTTGTAGTTTTCTTTGTATTTTATATTTTTGTATTTGTATTTCATAGTTTTCTTTCTAGGTCTTACATATCTTTAATTAAGTTACTCCAAGGTACTAGATTTTCTGAGGCAAAATTGTGAATAAGATATTTTTATGTTTCTTTCTTTTCTGGGACTATATGTTTATAAAAATGCTATGGATTTTTGTGTGATATTTTTGTACCTTATCACTTTACTATACAAATCTATAGTTTCTAGAAGCTTTTTGGTAGAGTCTAGGATTTTCTAAATATAATATTGTGCCATCTGCAAAAAGTGGGAACTTGACTTCTTTATTTATTGTCTGGATGCCCTGGATACCTTTTTCTTGCCACACTGCTATAGCAAGTACATCCAATATTATGTTGAATAGAAGTGGCAAGAGGGGAGAAACTTGTCTTGTGCCAGATTGTAGAGGAATGGCTTTTAGGTTTTTCCCATTGTGTATGATATTTGCCATGTGCTTGTGGTAAATGGCCTAGACTACATTAAGAAAAGTTCCTTCCATTCCCAGCTTGTTGAGAGTATAAACACATGAATGGCCATTGGATCTTGTCAAATGATTTCTTTGCATCAATTAATATGATCATATTTTTATTTTTACTTTTGTTGATATGGTGTATCACGTTGATTGATTTGCATATGCTCCATTATCCTTGCATCTCTATAATGAAAGTCTTTGTGTATGACCTTCCTGATGATCGGTTGGCTCTATTTGCTAGAATTTTGTTGAGAATATTTGCACCTGTGTTAATCAGGGTATTGGTTCACTTTTTTTTGTGTGGCATCTCTGCTTTTGGCATTAGGGTGATATTAGCTTCATAGAAATTATTTCAAAGTGTTTCTGTTTCTTCAGTTTCCTGGAAGAGCATGAAAAGGATTGACATGACCTCTAAAGGTCCTCTTGAGAGGTTTGAAAGAATTCACTAGTGGATCCATCTGGGCCTGGGCTTTTTTGGGGGGAAGCCTTTTGATTACCATGTCACTTTGCCCAATAGTGATAGATCTGTTCAAATATTCTATATCATCTTGATTCACCATGAGAGCTTATGAGTCCAAAAATTTATTTCTTTCATTCAGGTTCTCTTATTTTGTGTTGTAAAGTTTTAAAAAGTAAACTCTAATTACCCTTTGAATTTCTACAATAATATAATATCTCGAAGGATACCCATAATATTCTCAAAAGAAATGGATCAAAAATGCCTGAAATAATTTGGAAAAATAAATGATAATGAAAGCTAAAGCAATACTTGGGAAAAAAAGAAGATGGGAAGCATGACTTTCCCCAACTTTAAATTGTACTATAAAACAGTGGTTATTAAAACAGAATTAGATCAATAAAATAGACTTGAATATTTTGAGACTGACCCCCAGGTGTACACCCAATTAGTTTTTGATAAAAGGGCAAGAAATACAAAATAGAGCAAGGAAAAACTCTTCGACAAGTGGTGTTGGGAAAACTGGTAAACTACATGCAAAATAGTAAAGTCAGAGCTCTCTTTAACACCATGCACAAAGGTCAAGTCAAAATGGATTAAGATCTTGATAGCAGACCTGAAACCCTAAGTTGCATAGAGGAAAATATAGAAAAAACACTGAGACTAAAGGCATCTTCATAAAGAAAACATCACTGTCCAAACCAAGATAAACAAAGGGGACTACATTATACTGAAAAGATCCTGCACTTCAAAGGAAACAGTGTATCCTTACAAAGGGTATCCCATGGGATAGGAGAAATTATTCACCAAATACCCATCTAATAAAAAGTTAATATCTAAGGTACTGGCAGAAATTAACAGGAAAAAAATTTAACCCCATCAAAAATGGGAAAAAGAAATGAGCAGACATTATTCAAAGAAGAAATACTGATGGACAAAAGGTACATGAAAAAATGTTCCAAATTATTAACCATCAGAGAAATGAAAATCAAAACAACAATGTGATATTATCTCATACCAGAGAGACCGGCACAGATAACAAAGAACAAGAACAACTAGTGTTGGCATAAATGTGGGAAAAGGGGATTCTCATTACCTGCTAGTAGGAATGTGGTCTAGTCCAGCATTTGAGGAAAACGATAAGGATATTCTTTTAAAAACGGGAAATTGAACTTCTTTATTATCCACTATATCATTCCTAGGAGTATAGCCTATATGCCAGAAGCATGGGTCAATGGGTAGTGAGAAGGCATCAGGGAGGGAGAAAGGGAAACTTGACTTTGCTGGAGGTTAACACACTGGTGAAGGTTGCTGTACATTGTATGACTGCAACTCGATCATGAACATCTTTATCTGTGGAAAAATAGCTAGTATAAACAACCTACCTTATAATCTTGGCATTTAAATAAAAAATAAAGACCTATCTCAATTTAAAATAAAAGGAAGAAAATGTATCTCTTTTTCTAAACCTATGATCACCTCTGGTATGAAATGATTCTTGTCTTAATATACTATATGTTCTATCCTGGAGAATATCGGAAGTTAAGAAAAATATTTATTTTCCTGCTTTTGGATGTGACTTCCTGAATTTTTCGTCAGTCCCTTTCATCTATTGTATTATTTATATTTATCTATTTATTTATTTATTTATTGTTTTGGGGCCACACCCAGTGACTCTCAGGGGTTACTCCTGGGTATGCACTTAGAAATAGCTCCTGGCCTGGGGGACCATATAGGAGAATAGAAGACGGGGATTGAACCAAGGTCCTTCCTGGATCAGCAGCTTGTAATGCAAATGCCCTACAGCTGCACTATTGCTCCGCCCCTACTATTATATTATTTATAACTAATACTATACAACATTTTGTTTGGAATCACTAAAATGAGTAAAAGTGGATGTTGTAAATTATCCTACCATTATTGATTTGTTTTGTATTGTATCCTTTATGTCTATTAATGGTTGGCAAAAGCTCACAGTTAAAAAGTCATAGTGTGGGGGCCGGAGTGGTGGCACTAGTCGTAAGACATCTGCCTTGTCCATACTAACCTAGGATGGACCGTGATTCGATCTCCCAAGTCCCATATGGTTCCCTAAGCCAGGAGCGATTTCTGAGTGCATCCTGAGCATCACAGGGTGTGGCCCCAAAAGAAAACAAAACAAAACAGAAAAAGAGTCAGAGTATGGCACCCTCTTGAGAAAGAAACACTGTTCCTTCATACATTTTAAAATTTGGGATAAAAGTCTTGAGTGATGGAGCTGCGGTAGGGCATTTGCCTTGCATGCGGCTGACCCAGGATGGACTGTGGTTCTATCCCCTTGCGTCCCATATGGTCCCCCAGTCCAGGAGTGATTCTGAGTGCATAGCCAGGAGTGACTCCTGATTGTCACAGGGTGTGACCCAAAAATCCAAAAATATATAATAATAAAAATAAAATTAAATAACTTTAGGTATAAGAACGTGGTATAATAATAAAAGTGGGTATATCTGAAATATGAGATTTGAGGGATTTTAGCGTATTTTTAGAATAAAAGTGACACTCCGATTTTAAATATATTTTGTTGCTCTGTCTTGTTGCCATGACAATTGTCAACTGTCCTGACATGAGTGGGTGTTTTTTTTTTTATTTTTTTCATAATGTAGTCTATTGAGTGTGTAATTAAGTTGGAGATTACATATCACTCACTCCATCTGGTTTTAGCTGGTCCCATGCTTTATTGTTTTCACAGTTTGGTGTTTAGCATTTGTAACTCATTAACTTTGTTGGCAGAAACATAACAGGCTTCTATGCTCTGTGTGCAGATTTGCAAATAAAACAGAAAACAAAAACAAAAACAAAACTACAGTTGACTAAAGATGGAACCGAAAGGTGGTAGATATTCATCTGTTAAAGGACAGGGTATAAAACAGTTGTTTGCTTTGAATAAAGATATGTGTTCTTTAAGGAATAACAGAGTGTTTTAGTTGTTAAGCTTTGCAGTCTGTACAAGGGAATATTTTCTTTAGGAAAGTAATGGATTCCTTTCTGATTCTTTCCAAGTTAATTGCATATCACATTTACCCTTGTGATTTATCTCCACTACTGGTGTAGATGGTTATAAAAACTTCTGTCATAAATTCTAGCGATAAGTAATATAACTCTCTGAAACAATATTATTATTAAAATGCTATAGTAGTATAAAATATATTCATTTAAAAGGCATTAATGTAACAGTTTATTATCCTACTAAAACTACTTCAGTAAGGGGAGTCTTTGTATATATATTTGCAAATGTTTTATAATAATATAAAAATACCCTGTTGACAGATGAGTTATGGTACTTTTTATTATTATGTAAAATGTATATAACAGATAATTATGTCTAAGCCATATTTTATGTCATAAATAACATTTTATAATATCATATTCTCTACCATCAAATATCTGTGTTAGGGATCATTTTAAGAAATACTCACTAGGGGGGCCCGGGAGATAGCATGGAGGTAAGGCATTTGCCTTTCATGCAAAAGGTCATCGGTTCGAATCCCGGTGCCCCATATGGTCCCCCGTGCCTGCCAGGAGCAATTTCTGAGCATGGAGC